>JAVJIF010013257.1:0-172166 GCA_038442645.1 Agave tequilana
AGGTCCGAGTCACCCGAGTCATGGGCCGGACCCTGGGTTCCAGAATTGGACCCCAGGCTCGGGCCAGGCTGGGCTACCGCAGCCCCCCTGCCTCACTGTTGGCCCGCCATGCCCAGGCCATGTTGGGCCCAGGCCTGTTTGACATCCCTACTAATGAGTACCCTGACTAAGCAATAATTAGATTCTTGTTTGGCAACAAGAGTTGGAAAGACTTTGGTTTTTAGCTCCTCTAACTAAACTTGGCACTAGCTAGCTAAACTTGGCTCTTGCTAAATCTTCTAAATACCTAAATTTTGCAAGATTTAGTGTGTAATAATAATGTGTTTTGTCAAAGGCAAATTTGGGTTTTTTGAAAAACAAATATGCACTTTAACCTTACTTTTTTAGGGCAAGTGCATAACTCTTACAGTAATTTCAACTTGACGTAAGAGTTAATAACTCTAACATTTAACTCTTCCCAACTCTTAAGGCAAGAATTGATTGGTGGTATGTTCTCTTGGTGGAGGAATGATTTGGTGGAAATTCACATATGTAAGGCTTAAGATAGAGGAGGGAAAATAAAGGCAAGAATTGACTGGTGGTATGTTCTCTTGGTGGAGGATTTGATTTTTGACATCTTGGGAAGAGTTAAATGTTGCAACTCTTACATCAAGTAGGAACCAAACAAGCCCTAGGATAGTATTTGTCTTTTATGTCATTTTCAAGACAATCTAAACTTCTTTTTAAAATATGACAAAATTACCCTCCTAACTTGTTCTGTTAGTTTTCACTGTTTTTCATGTTCATTTTAAAAATGGCATAATTAGTATTCTCAATTTTTCCTTCAATGTTGTAACTTATTTACATTAATTTTTGTGTCTTTCCCAAATATTCCAATCAAATTATGTAGATAATAATTAAGAAAATATAAATGAAATTAACATTATTTACTAACAACAAAATGTACAATTATACGATACAAAAGATTTGAAATTTAGTCAAATGAGATAAATTCTAAAAATGAGAAAACATTTAAGAAGATAAATTCTTGCAATTGAAAGTTTTAACACATAAAGTAGTAGATATTATTTACTTTACTGTTGAAGAGTGCTGGAGCAAGATACGTTCGCATAGCATATAGAATAGGACTCATCTGTTTGTTGATTTAAATCGCTTTGAGTGAATCTTGTTTGCATATACTGTACACATTGCACACAGATTGATTTTAAGGGCACCACCCAAAAAAACAAGATAAGGTGGGGATTTAATCACCTTTCTTTAGCCTAAAAACATATTCTGAGCACTCACAATCCCAAGCTTTTAAATAAAATTGATAGACGTTGGCCCCTAGGGACATCCGGACTTGATAAGAGATTAGCTATGGTTAGAAATTATTTTTGATTCATACTCCAGTCAAATCAGTGTCTAAGGTTGGGATTAAGAGGTTAGCGTCGAAGATACTATGGTTTGGCGTAATTAAGGTCCGTTGCTTTACGCACGGATACTCCTACCGTATTTTTCCCCTACCTAACTGATTAGCTGTGGTCAGATTCGAGCAACAACCTTCTTCGGTTAATCGACCAGTTAGGAGTCATCTAGGTTCAGGGATCCTGAATAGCTGTGATGATATTTTTCTTTATTTTTTATTGTTATTTTCCTTTTTCGCTTGTTTTGTAACATTGTTTGTGATTGTGCATGCAAGAGTGGCACCGGGATCCTATTTCATCAAGACTTGTTAGGAATACTACACTTGCACACACCATTTCCTGATACAATCCCAATCATGGCGAACCATATTTCTCTCCAAGACAAGCTCTACCACATTCGCACTTCACTTCCTTTCTGCATTCTTTTACCTGAGGCAAATGGAAACAATTTTGAGCTAAAGCCTCGCTCATAAACACACTCCCTAGATTTCAGGCCTAGAATCTGAGGGCGTGTACTCTTCATTCGTGAGTTTGAAGAAGTATGTTTGATGATGAGAATTCCCCAACTAGGGGAAGACTCTGTTAGATTGAGGTCCATGCCCTTTGCGCTTAAGGACATAACCAAGAAGTGGCTATATAATCTGTCTCTAGTTCTATCATGTCATGGGATGATTTTATCAAGTCTTTCTAAGAAGTTCTATCCCATTCATAAAATGGCCCATCAGAAAAAAACATAATGAAGTTTAAGCAAGAAACAAATGAACCATTCTGAAAGTATTTTGAATGGTTTAAAGATTTTACTAGCCCAATATCCTCACTATGAATTAGAGAAGTGGCGACAGTGCCAATTTCTATGACGGACTAGACTACCAAAACTAAGACCATCCTTGAGACTATGTCTCAAGGAGAATTTTTGAAGAAAGATGAGAAACCAGGGTGGGACCTGTATGAAGCTTTAGTAGAAAAATCACTCAGTGGGAGTCTTGCCCCGAGAAAACTAACCCCACTACTTCTACAACTGGTATGCATTTAATTGAATCCTCTATAGCTGCCGAGGTAAAAATAATACAATTGATAAGGAGGCTAGAAACTACTCGAGGTTAGGAAATCCAATTCATTGAACCAGGTCAACCTAACACCAGTGATCAATCCAGATTGTACCTACTGCCATTGCTCTTACCTACCTGTTTGAGGAGTGTCCTATTTACAAGCTCAAATGTTTTCTTAAAATATGAATGCAGTATATGCCAGACCCAACTACAATCTATACGCTAAAACATACATCCAGGATGGAGGAACCATTCAAATTTCTCATAGAGTCAGTATGGTTCTGAGTAACCAAGGCAACAATTTTCACACCAATACCCTGCTCAGTCTCATCAACCCAGTTTTCCACCAGAGTCAACCGAATTTTCAATCCAATTACCAACATAACTTCCAGCCCACGTACCATCAACAACAACAATAGAATCATCCAGATAAAAAATATAGATTTGAAAAAGAATGATTGAAACTTTGTCAAAACTCAGGCTTCATTTTTGAACAACCATCACCAAGCTATAATAGGTTAGAGGTTCAAACAGGTCAATTGGCTAACTCATTAAATGAAGACAAAAGGGAACACTACATAGTCAGCCATTGCCTAATCCTAAGAAACCATTCCTATTCATGAAGCTGAAGACATAAGCCCAAAAACAATGCAGCACTGTTCATATCTTGAGATTCGAAAAAAAATTGACAATCAGGTTTCTAGTCATCATGTTCTCAATAAATCAGTATCAATTCTCCAGTGATTGCATCACAAACTCCAAATGACCCATCTTCAAAACCATCAACCTCCAAGTCCAATGATAAAAATAAAACAGATGAGCAACCTTACAAGCCTATAGTGCTATTCCCTAATAGGCTAGCAAACAATAAGACTAATGCTCAAATGGAGAGACTAGGGAAATGTTCAACCAGGTTCAGATCAATGTGCCCCTTCTTGATGCCATACAAACAGTCCCTTCATATGCAAAATTTTTAAAGATATGTGCACCAAGAAAAGAAAAAACAAATGTCCCAAAGAAGGTCTTACTTGCATCAAACATAAGTGTGTTGCTAACCAGGGCCATTCCTACAATACAAGACCCCGGGAGTCCCACCATTCATATATTATCCGCAGAACCATAATAAATGGCCTTACTTGATCTAGGAGCCAGCATCAATCTGCTTCCCTTTTCTGTGTATCAGCAACTCGGGCTGGGCGACCTCCATCTAACTAGAGTTACTATATACAATTGGTTGACCGATCTGTAAAGATTCCCAAGGAGGAGATTAAAGATGTCCTAATACGGGTCGGGACTTCATTTTACCCGTTGATTTGTCACATACATTGCATTTACGTTGTCATTTTACCACACTTGTTAGCTAATAAATTATATTAATAAGTTGTCTTTTTCTTTGCTAAATGTAGGCCCAAATGCTCAAGGAAAGAAAAGAGAAACAAGCCCAAAAGCCACCCAAATCTGAATTAATTCAGAATTAATTCGAAGTGAAGAAAACTTGGCTAAATCGTGGCAAATCAAGAGGTTGAGAAAATCCTCCCTGAATCGAGCGATTGAAGCCTCAAAATCAAAGCCTGTTTCGTCAACGGTTGGAGCAGAAACGGAAAACCAGCAGGAGATACGGGATAATCTTCAAACCAGAAGCCCTCCCACTCTTGGTGTGGCCACCTGGCACACCAAAGGCCGCGGAAACGCGGCCCAAGCCGCGTTACCGCGGCAAAACAGTATTAGTGGGGGAGCGTTTTGCTCCCCCAATCTTTCCGGGATCTCCTCATTTAGGTTTTTGGCTATAAAATACCTTTTTAGCAAGAGAAAAAGGAGCGAAGACTAGGATTAAGTTTACATTTATTTTCTTAGGATTTAGGCTCTTTGTTAGCTAGAAAGAAAATTGTAATCTTGCTTTTTAAGTTGTAGTCCAGTTTCAAAAACTTGTGAGAGAGAGGACTGAAAGCTTGTACTTGAAGATTGAAGTGACAGCATACAAAAGTGTGAGCAAATTTCTCTTCCACTTGCAGTACGTATGAGTTACATTATGTCTTTTTATTCTTCTTCTTTCTCTATGGATAACTAAACATCTTTCTGGGCTTGCTATCGAACTCTCTCTTGCTTTTCTTCTCTCTTGCTGTTAAAAGAAAAGACCGATGACTCATATGAATGCATTAGTTAAAAGCCTTTCTTTTTTGAAAGTGTTCTTGAAGGCACATGAGGATGGGTTTGGATGTTGAATTCACAACTCTTTCATGAACATCTCTTGAATTGTTTTAATTTATTCTTGCTTCTTCGCGCTTGATTTTTTAACATTTGATTCTCCGATTTCTTGAAGAAAAGTCTCACTCTTCTAACATCTTATGTGCTTTACTTAAAGCTTCTAAAAGACAACTTTAAGTTTTGCAAATGATCATCTAAGGCACTTAGCATTTTTTAAGAGAAGAATAATCAATTGAGTAGTGAGATAGTGAGCCCAGACTTTCTTTATTACTTACAAACAACAACACAATTTCTAAGTTTTCTAAATCACCTTCTCCAAAACCTTTTCTAAAAGTTGCAATTTTTCTTTCATTCATCTCTTTCTTTCCATTCTCTTTTTCCTAAAAACGAACACAATTCCTTGTTTTTAAAACGAATCAGAAACACGAAAAGCTTCCATCGCATCCCTCCTTGTGGACACGACCCGTTAGCTACGAGTTAAACGGTAAATTCTTGAACTCATTGATTGTTTCTCTTTATTTTAGCAATCAAATTGTGGCGCCGTTGCCGGGGGAGGGAACGGTGTAGTTGTTTTAACAAGTTTTGTGTGTTGTTTCAGAGACTTGAAGATCAAGATCTAGCATTCAAGCTTTGCCAAGAAGACTTGCAAATTCTGTGCCCCTACTCTCGAAAGTAGGAAACAGAATTTCAAGAAATTGCTTTGCAAAATCTGAAAATTTTCATTGGACTACTAAAAACTTTATTTTGCAGGACATATTGCTCGCAAAATTTTAGTTTTTATATGTCATATTTGTGCTAGTTTCACTATCCAACATCCCTGTTTTAAGTCAACAGTAAAATATTCATTGAGAAGTTAAAAATTGATTAGACATTTGCATTCTATAGCACGAGTCTTTTCAATTCCTTTACTTTACTGTTGAAGAGAGCTGGAGACAAGGTATGTATGCATAGATATACTTTAGGAAACATTATTGGGTGATTTTGCTTTTGAATGCTACTTTTCTATATCTTGCACACTTTGCACGAATCAATTCTAAGGGCAAAACCCAAATCAAGATAAGGTGGGGAAGTCATTACCCTTCCTAGCCCACAAACCATCTCCAAGCACGCACAATGTAACGCCGCGATCCCGGCGCGATATACGGGGACGTCACTGCAAGTATACGTACGTAGGTCAGAACTACCCTCCCGTATATACGCTAAGCATCAGTACAGACAAGAATCAGAGTACGGAAGTAAGTGGTGCATTATACATTCCAACACATGAATACAATCACAAAGTTATCACCAGAAGTGATCCAATATTACATGAATATCACATCACTAATAAGCGCAAATGCGAGAATACAAGGAAAATACAAGTATGAACAGTATGAAAGGCACTCACGAGTTTAAAAGAAAAACTCGAGAGACTCACAAGGGGGCCTGGAAGGATGGAGCTCTGGCATGATCGGCTGGGGATCCACGCTACACCGGCGCTACTCTGATCCGAAAGGGGGAGAATCTACACGCTCCAAGCTCCATGACCTGGACATGAGGATCCAGGGAGTCAGTGAAACTCCCCAGGCGAGTATGATGCAATGCCAGGTGGCGAGCCAGGATGAGCACAAGTGTCAAGTACAGAAGACATGGGGGTTAGAACACAATGAAGTATATATGAACAGGTATAACATAATATCCATAAACAGGAAATCCAAGGTAAAGCTGATTACAAGCAAAAGGATTGTATACGCTTAAGTCACGGTCCCATGAGACTAGTACATCGAAGGAATAATCCAAACAAGGAAACCCTCATCTATATACCGTTATCTCATGCCACCGAATATCCAAGCGTATAAAATCAGAGTTGCAAATCATATGAAAGTCAAACAGGAATACATAACGGAAATCATGACATGCATAGCAGGTACAACAGGAATCATAACAGGTACTTTAACAGGAATCATAACAGGTGCCCATTATTATTATTACTTGTCTGACTCATATATCTAGGTATGTGTCTCGGTGTACGGCCAACTCACATACATCCATATATAAGCAAGCCAAGGGTTGTTAACGGAAGCAGATGGAGAACTGATAACTCTTCTTATAGTAGTTTCCATACCCTGGAACCAGTTTGGAGGCCCAAAAGTCCCCCTCACACGAATCTTCTGTGGGCCCAAAGTCCACTCACACGAGTCGTCAATATTTTATTCCATTACTATAAGCAAGGTATCATTCCGGCATCCATCACTTCCTCCCATAACCCATACAAGTGGTAGCTTATTAACATAATTATCAGATTACGGGAATAACTGGACATAACATGAATAGCCCAACAGATTCAAGAGGTGGCCCCCACCGAGTATGGTGTGGCACTTTGTTCTGAGGGATGGATTCTAGAGGTGGCCCCCACGGATTCAAGAGGTGGCCCCCACCGTGAATGGTGTGGCACTTTGTTCCGTGTGGCACTTAGTTCCATAATAACAAGACAGGATTCCCGTAAACATGATAATCACAAGGTCAAGTACATCATGCTGGGTGTCAAATGATAGCATGACAGAATGATGATATTTAACAAGCAACCAAACATAACAAGAGATTGATACTAGTCCGGGTCAGTCATGACATATCAAGAGGTCTTGCCAGATAGTAGCAGGTCAGGTGGTCAGATGATAACACATCAATAGTCAGGTGATATACATGTGTTAAAAGGAAGCATGTAACTGACAGGTCTGAAATAATAGCAGGGCAAGTAATAACATATCAGAAACCAAGAATACAACGACCACGAAGGGTCTGCCATGCATAGTATGAAAGCAGTAAAGATATATGGAATAAAGTATATGGAAACATGAAGCGAAATACTTATCGTCCCGATGAAACGGGGAACTCAAATAGAGAAGAGCGAGACTACTCGCCTAAATCACCAAAGTACCGAAAGAGCCGAAATCCACGGAAGCTTGGGATGCGCCACAAAACCTGATATAAATATGTAGAGTGAAGAGGAGAGAGAAAGAGAGAAGGTAAGATGATGTTTGTCAAGTGACAAGTCAAATAATATGATGTAAGTCTAGAGGATAAGGTTCATATTCAAGAAAAGGATAACTGCAGCAAACAGTCAAGATTAGTCGACTAGGGAGATATAGTAGTCGACTTATAAAGGAGTTAGTCGACTATAGATAAGGGACAAGTCGACTAGTAAGGCTGTGTTTGGGAGAACTGCGTTTCAGGAAGAAAAAGTTAGTCGACTAGGATGAAATGGTTAGTCGACTAATAAAGGAGTTAGTCGATTATAGAAGAGGACCAAGTCGACTAGTAAGGACTGCGACTCAGGGAGCTGTGTTTCAAAGGAAAAGTTAGTCGACTAGGAAAATGAGGTAGTCGACTAATAAAGGGTTCAAGTCGACTAATGAAGGGATCAAGTCGACTAATAGTCTGAAAACAGAGTGCAGAACAGATTTTGATGGTTGTGATTGAAGTTGATGATGAAGAAGAAGAAGATGGAGGTTTTTATGAAAAGGTGTTGATGGTGGTGGTGGTTTTGTGGAGAGGTTTTGTTGTAGTGGTAGTTTTGGAGAAGGTAAAAGAGAAGGTGGAGACTTTGGTGGAGTTATTGGAGTTGTGATGGTTTGAATGGAGATGGAGGAGGAAGAAGATGAAGGTAAAGGGTTGGAGAAGTTGTAGTGGTGGTTGTGGTGGTGGAGATGAAGAGGAGTTGGTGGAGGTTTTGGCTTTGGTGAAGTGGTGAAGAGAGAAATGAAATGAAATGGAGAAGGAAAGGTATTTATAGGTTTTGGATGTGTGAAGGTGATGCAAATAAATAAAAGAGAGGGGGTTATTTGTAAAGTGGAAGGGGGTGAGGTGTTTCTCTTGACCAATCATGGCCTGCCATGGAGATGGGTGAGGTGGAGATATTTTGGTGGAGTGTTGGAGAAGTTTTGGAGAAGCTTGTTGGAGAAGCTTGAGAAACTTAGGGTGGAAGTAAAAGGAAGCTTCTGGTGGAAGCTAAAGGAAAGAAAGAAAATGGGAAAAGGAAAAGAAAATAGAAAATGGAAGATATTTTCTTGGAAGTAAAAGTGAAAATAATAATAGGGCGGATTCCCGGGATTCGTTGCGGATGCGGAAAACTTTCGGGAAAATACCGGAATCGTCCGAAATTCAAGTGTCTCGGAACGACCCGAAATAATTATCAAAAATCAATAATATTAATCTAAGAATTATAGTGAAATCCGTTTTAAGAAATACTTTATAGTTTTAAAACTAAAAATCCGGAATCAGTTATCTACCGACTCCGATGGAATTTCCATAAAATCATAAAATCCTCAGAAAAAGTATTTAGGTAGAAAATATGATTCTAAAGAATAATGCCTAATGGACCATCATGAAATTCCAAACTGTTTGTGAATGAAAAATCCTGGAATCGGTCAGCGGCACTGGCCGACACCGGTTTTGAAGAAATTCCTTTTAATTCAAGAAAAATCTAGAAAATCATGGAAAATCTAATATATTGGAAAATAATATTTGAAACTGAAATCGGTCAAATCTACACATCAGAAAGACTAAATCGAATAATATACTATGATCGGGCCTTCGGTTCAGACTAGGGCTGACTCCGAGTCCACGAATCCAAATCCAAGATAAAACAATCATATAAGGAATTCATAATACAAAATGAATACAGGAAGCAAATCGAAAAATACGATCGGAAATCTGAATACGCAACTAAGTACGTATTGCAGAAACGGGGTATTACAATCCACCCACCTTACAAAAATTGCGTCCTCGCAATTTCGTTAAGGGTGAAATGAACACAAAGGGACAAAGGCTGGAATTTATACCAATTAAGATATGAAGCACTATAGGTAGGGCTCTCAAGTCGACTGAATAATAATCATCCTCCGCACTTCCGGCTGTATAAATCTTCGAATAATGCTGAATAATACTGATGATGTCGTGGCTGTGTAATAAATAATACTGATGATGTCGTGGCTGTGCAATAAATGAGCCAGAATACCGAAGATAAAGAAAACCCTGATAGTCCTGAACATAATAATAAAGAAGACCGATAATTAAGAATCCCGAATACCAAGCATCAATCACTCTGAAGAGAATTCCGACTGCTGTCTTCTGAAAGATAGCCAGATTAGAATAAATCTGGAGAATACCAAGCTTCATAGAATTCGCCGAAGAGATCACATAATAGCTTCATTCAGAACCAGCCACTACCTCTCTAGTCTAATCATATCTTAAGATAGTATAAGGCTTCATAAAACCAAAACAGGGAAGGATAGGAAGAATTAGGAATTCAAAGGAAAAGATAGTCAAGGAGGGATTTGAAATCAAAGGAAAGATAGTCAAGAAATAGATAACTCTGCACTTGCAGTTGGAATGTATAACCAAGACTCAAGCATTCCAGTTGCAAATTTCATTACCATTAATTTGCCATCTGGACGTACTGAAGATGTTTAGAGCCTAAGCTCTGATACCATCCTGTAACGCCCCGATCCCGGCGGATACGGGGACGTCACTGCAACGTATATACGTAGGTCAGAACTACCCTCCCGTATATACGCTAAGCATCAGTACAGACAAGAATCAGAGTACGGAAGTAAGTGGTGCATTATACATTCCAACACATGAATACAATCACAAAGTTATCACCAGAAGTGATCCAATATTACATGAATATCACATCACTAATAAGCGCAAATGCGAGAATACAAGGAAATATACAAGTATGAACAGTATGAAAGGCACTCACGAGTTTAAAAGAAAAACTCGAGAGACTCACAAGGGGGCCTGGAAGGATGGAGCTCTGGATGATCGGCTGGGGATCCACGCTACACGCTGCGCTACTCTGATCCGCAAGGGGGAGAATCTACACGCTCCAAGCTCCATGACCTGGACATGAGGATCCAGGGGAGTCAGTGAAACTCCCCAGGCGAGTATGATGCAATGCCAGGTGGCGAGCCAGGATGAGCACAAGTGTCAAGTACAGAAGACATGGGGGTTAGAACACAATGAAGTATATATGAACAGGTATAACATAATATCCATAAACAGGAAATCCAAGGTAAAGCTGATTACAAGCAAAAGTGATTGTATACGCTTAAGTCACGGTCCCATGAGACTAGTACATCGAAGGAATAATCCAAACAAGGAAACCCTCATCTATATACCGTTATCTCATGCCACCGAATATCCAAGCGTATAAAATTAGAGTTGCAAATCATATGAAAGTCAAACAGGAATACATAACGGAAATCATGACATGCATAGCAGGTACAACAGGAATCATAACAGGTACTTTAACAGGAATCATAACAGGTGCCCATTATTATTATTACTTGTCTGACTCATATATCTAGGTATGTGTCTCGGTGTACGGCCAACTCACATACATCCATATATAAGCAAGCCAAGGGTTGTTAACAGAAGCAGATGGAGAACTTATAACTCTTCTTATAGTAGTTTCCATACACCTGGAACCAGTTTGGAGGCCCAAAGTCCCCCTCACACGAATCTTCTGTGGGCCCAAAGTCCCACTCACACGAGTCGTCAATATTTTATTCCATTACTATAAGCAAGGTATCATTCCGGCATCCATCACTTCCTCCCATAACCCATACAAGTGGTAGCTTATTAACATAATTATCAGATTACGGGAATAACTGGACATAACAGGAATAGCCCAACAGATTCAAGAGGTGGCCCCCACCGAGTATGGTGTGGCACTTTGTTCTGAGGGGATGGATTCTAGAGGTGGCCCCCACGGATTCAAGAGGTGGCCCCCACCGTGAATGGTGTGGCACTTTGTTCCGTGTGGCACTTAGTTCCATAATAACAAGACAGGATTCCCGTAAACATGATAATCACAAGGTCAAGTACATCATGCTGGTGTCAAATGATAGCATGACAGAATGATGATATTTAACAAGCAACCAAACATAACAAGAGATTGATACTAGTCCGGGTCAGTCATGACATATCAAGAGGTCTTGCCAGATAGTAGCAGGTCAGGTGGTCAGATGATAACACATCAATAGTCAGGTGATATACATGTGTTAAAAGGAAGCATGTAACTGACAGGTCTGAAATAATAGCAGGGCAAGTAATAACATATCAGAAACCAAGAATACAACGACCACGAAGGGTCTGCCACGCATAGTATGAAAGCAGTAAAGATATATGGAATAAAGTATATGGAAACATGAAGCGAAATACTTATCGTCCCGATGAAACGGGGAAACTCAAATAGAGAAGAGCGAGACTACTCGCCTAAATCACCAAAGTACCGAAAGAGCCGAAATCCACGGAAGCTTGGGATGCGCCACAAAACCTGATATAAATATGTAGAGTGAAGAGGAGAGAGAAAGAGAGAAGGTAAGATGATGTTTGTCAAGTGACAAGTCAAATAATATGATGTAAGTCTAGAGGATAAGGTTCATATTCAAGAAAAGGATTAACTGCAGCAAACAGTCAAGATTAGTCGACTAGGGAGATATAGTAGTCGACTTATAAAGGAGTTAGTCGACTATAGATAAGGGACAAGTCGACTAGTAAGGCTGTGTTTGGGAGAACTGCGTTTCAGGAAGAAAAGTTAGTCGACTAGGATGAAATGGTTAGTCGACTAATAAAGGAGTTAGTCGACTATAGAAGAGGACCAAGTCGACTAGTAAGGACTGCGACTCAGGGAGCTGTGTTTCAAAGGAAAAGTTAGTCGACTAGGAAAATGAGGTAGTCGACTAATAAAGGGTTCAAGTCGACTAATGAAGGGATCAAGTCGACTAATAGTCTGAAAACAGAGTGCAGAACAGATTTTGATGGTTGTGATTGAAGTTGATGATGAAGAAGAAGAAGATGGAGGTTTTTATGAAAAGGTGTTGATGGTGGTGTGGTTTTGTGGAGAGGTTTTGTTGTAGTGGTAGTTTTGGAGAAGGTAAAAGAGAAGGTGGAGACTTTGGTGGAGTTATTGGAGTTGTGATGGTTTGAATGGAGATGGAGGAGGAAGAAGATGAAGGTAAAGGGTTGGAGAAGTTGTAGTGGTGGTTGTGGTGGTGGAGATGAAGAGGAGTTGGTGGAGGTTTTGGCTTTGGTGAAGTGGTGAAGAGAGAAATGAAATGAAATGGAGAAGGAAAGGTATTTATAGGTTTTGGATGTGTGAAGGTGATGCAAATAAATAAAAGAGAGGGGGTTATTTGCAAAGTGGAAGGGGGTGAGGTGTTTCTCTTGACCAATCATGGCCTGCCATGGAGATGGGTGAGGTGGAGATATTTTGGTGGAGTGTTGGAGAAGCTTTGGAGAAGCTTGTTGGAGAAGCTTGGAGAAACTTAGGGTGGAAGTAAAAGGAAGCTTCTGGTGGAAGCTAAAGGAAAGAAAGAAAATGGGAAAGGAAAAGAAAATGGAAAATGGAAGATATTTTCTTGGAAGTAAAAGTGAAAATAATAATAGTGGCGGATTCCCGGGATTCGGTTGCGGATGCGGAAAACTTTCGGGAAAATACCGGAATCGTCCGAAATTCAAGTGTCTCGGAACGACCCGAAATAATTATCAAAAATCAATAATATTAATCTAAGAATTATAGTGAAATCCGTTTTAAGAAATACTTTATAGTTTTAAAACTAAAAATCCCGGAATCAGTTATCTACCGACTCCGATGGAATTTCCATAAAATCATAAAATCCTCAGAAAAAGTATTTAGGTAGAAAATATGATTCTAAGGAATAATGCCTAAAGGACCATCATGAAATTCCAAACTGTTTGTGAATGAAAAATCCTGGAATCGGTCAGCGGCACTGGCCGACACCGGTTTTGAAGAAATTCCTTTTAATTCAAGAAAAATCTAGAAAATCATGGAAAATCTAATATATTGAAAAATAATATTTGAAACTGAAATCGGTCAAATCTACACATCAGAAAGACTAAATCGAATAATATACTATGATCGGGCCTTCGGTTCAGACTAGGGCTGACTCCGAGTCCACGAATCCAAATCCAAGATAAAACAATCATATAAGGAATTCATAATACAAAATGAATACAGGAAGCAAATCGAAAAATACGATCGAAAATCTGAATACGCAACTAAGTACGTATTCCGGAAACGGGTATTACACACAACCTAAGCCTAAATAAAATCTGATAGATGTTGGCCTTAGGGACATCTCGAACTCACTAGGAGATTATCCTAAAGAGGGAAGGTGTTGGAAATTGACTCCTGCCAAATCAGTGTCTAGGAAGGGGATTGAGGGCTGAAAGCCCGAAGATTGGTGGTTATATAATTAAGGAACGTCTTTGATGGAAAACCTCCCACCAATCTTGCCCTGACCTGGCTAATTAGCTTGTGGTCAAAGTCTACATTCTACCTCTAGTGGACAATCAACCAGTTAGGAGTTGTCTAGGTCGAGGTTACCTTAGACTAGGCTTGGTTGATTTCTATTGTTGACTGTTGTTTGAACTTGTTATGATTGTGATTGTGTTTGTGTATGCAAGTGCGGTCGAGAGACCCTAATTCATCTAGGTTGACTAGAAACACATCACCACCCAAGTTTGAACCAAGACTAGATCTAGTAATGGTTCAATCCACATCACTGCAGGATAGGTTCTACCTGATTAGGACCTCACTTCCATCTTGCATTTCACTTCCATCGGTTGGTGAATACAATTTCGAGCTCAAGCCTCAATTCATCAACACACTCCCCATGTTTCATGGTCTAGAGTCCGAAGATGCCTACTTCTTCATAAGAGAATTTGAGGAAGTATGTCTAATGATGAAAATCTCACACCTTGTAGACGACGCTATTAGGTTGAGATTTATCCTATTCGCACTTAAGGACCTAGCAAAGAAGTGGCTCTACAGCTTGCAGCCAGTTCCATCACGTCTTGGGATTGTTTCATCAAGGTTTTCTTGAAGAAATTCTATCCTATCTATAAAACCGCTCTCATTAGGAAGACGATTATGCAATTCAAGTAAGAACCTAGTGAACCGTTCTGGAGGTACTTTGAACGCTTTAAGGACCTCCTTGTCCAATGTCCACACCATGGAATAGAGAAATGGCGACAATGCCAAATTCTCTATGACGGTTTAGACTATTCCACCAAAACCCTCTTAGAAAATATGTGCCAAGGGGGTTTCTTGCAGAAAGATGAAGATGAAGGATGGGATTTGTATGAAAATTTAGCTGAGAAGACCATCCAATGGGAATCTACTAGTGAGACCTCTAAGAATCCTAACTCTATCTCTTCAAAAGGAGGTCTCCATTCCATAGAATCGTTCATCGCTAATGAGGCTAAGTTAGCAAACCTGGCTAGAAGACTGGAAGCTCTAGAAACGAAAGAACCAAGTCCAGTCAATCAAGTCAGCCCGAACTGATTTCCACCCCCGGGCTACACTTACTGTCAAGCCATGAATCATGTGTTCGAGGAGTGCCCAGTGTTTCAGGCTCAGCAATCCTACCATGAACCTATGAATGCAGCCTTTTCAAGGCCGAACAATAACCCTTACGCTCCAACGTACAATCCCGGCTGGAGAAATCACCCTAATTTCTTATGGAGCCAAAACAACAATGACCATTCACGATCCAATCATGCTAGCCACTTCCATCATGGTAATAATTCTTCCAATCATCAACCCAACTTCTCCAATTTCCATAATAATTCTCCCAACCATCCACCAAACTTTCTGAATTATCAACAGAACTTTCCTAATCAAGCTCCACAATCCGCCTTCCAGAATCCTCAATTAGAAAGGAGAATGACTGACTTTGAAAGAAACATGGAACGATATATGAAAAACTAAGACTCTCTCATGCAAACCATTCAGAGGTTAGAGGTTCAAATGAGTCAACTAGCCAACCCACAGAATGAGAGACAAAAGGGTACCCTGCCTAGTCAGCCAGTCACCAATCCGAGGAATTCCCAACAAGCTCATTTGGCTGAGGATCCTTCATTCAATCAATGTCATGCTATCCATACATTGAGGTCAGGAAAGAGAGTTGATAACCAAGTGTCAACACCACCAATTCCCATTCAGCACAACCAAAATCAAGCCTCCACCTCATCTAATCCAATTTCTTCCAATTCTAACGAGTCTGAAAAAGACAAGTCAGCCAGCTAGGTGCATCAGCCTATAGTACCATTTCCTAATAGGCTGAAAAACAACAAGCAAAATCCTCACATGGACAAGATAATCGAGATGTTTAACCAAGTGAAGATAAATGTTCCACTTCTTGACGCCATCCAACAAGTTCCTTCCTATGCTAAGTTTCTAAGGACATGTGCACCAAGAAGAGAAAGACTAATGTTCCTAAAAGGTCTTCTTAGCCACTAATATTAGTGAGCTATTTTTGGGTCCTATCCCTGTTAAGTACAAAGATCCAGGTAGTCCCACCATTGCCTGCACAATAGGACAAGCCGAGATTAGTCGTGCACTTCTTGACTTGGGGGCGAGTATCAACTTGCTTCCATTCTCTGTTTATCAACAACTCGGGTTGGGTGACCTTAGTCCAACTCGAGTCACCATCCAACTGGCTGATCGTTCTGTTAAAATTCCAAAAGGTGAAATTAATGATGTCCTGATCCGGGTAGGAGAGTTTATATACCCTGTCGATTTCATAGTTCTAGAGACACAACCTGTGTCCAACTCCAATCGTAGGGCTCAAACTCCTGTCATCCTAGGTCGACCATTCCTGCTACTGCTAATGCCATCATCAATTGTAGGAATGGGTCTATGAGGTTAACCTTGGAGATATGACTAGAGAAGTCAATGTCTTCAATCTAGGAAAACAACCCGCGATATCGAGGACCAAACATTTGAAGTCAACCTAATTGAAACTTGACAAGTGAACACCGGGAAGAATTGGAATCAGAAGTGGAGTTTGACTTCGAGTTAGAGTCTGATGACTTTAATCTTGATCAGGTTGTAGATTCTGCTATGAATTGGGCCTCAAACCCTATTTCACCAACAATGGAGCAACAGATTTGACTAGTCCCTCTAGTGAGCCTTCCTCTTCCTTAGAATTAAAAGCCCTACCTGCGCATCTCAAGTACGCCTATCTAGGCGAACAAGAGACCTTTCCCGTCATCATTGCCTCCCATTTAAATGATGGGGAAGAAAAAGATTTGAAAGCAATTCTAAGAAACATAAGGAAGCCATCGGGTGGACTATAACTGATATCAAGGGATTAAGTCCAACCATCGTTCAACACCGCATCCATCTCAATGAAGACGCCACACCAAGAGAGACCCGCAGCGTAGGTTAAACCCTATAATGCAAGAGGCTGTTCATGCTGAAATCATAAAACTCTTAGACAATGGGATAATTTATCTCATTTCTGATAGCCAATATGTCAGTCCTGTCCACGCGGTCCCAAAGAAATCTTGTTTCACCGTAGTGGAAACGAGAACAAAGAGTTGGTTCAAACTCAACTTCCACGAAGATCCGAGTTTGCATCGACTATAGGAAACTGAATGTGCAACTCGTAAGGACCATTTTCCACTTTCCTTCATTGATCAAATGCTTGAACGTTTGGCGGGTCACAAGTATTACTGTTTCTTGGACGGTTACTCGGGCTATAACTAGATCCCTATCGCTCCTGAGGACCAAGAAAAGACTACGTTCACATGTCCATTTGGGACATTTGCTTATCGTCGAATGCCCTTTGGCTTATGCAATGCCCAGCAACGTTTCAACGTTGCATGTTGAGTCTTTTCTCAGATATGGTAGAACGCTTCTTAGAAATTTTCATGGATGATTTCTCCATCTACGGAGATTCATTCACTCAATGTCTCCACCATCTTGAACTCGTCCTCTAACGTTGTGCTGAGAAAAATCTGACACTGAATTGGGAGAAATGCCACTTCATGGTAAAACATGAAATTGTCTTGGGTCATGAAATCTCCAAGAAAGGAATTGAAGTGGATAGAGCCAAAATCGAGGTTATTGCTAAGCTTCCCATGCCTAAATGCGTTAAGGACATTAGATCCTTCTTAGGACACGCTGGTTTTTTATCGACGATTTATCAAGGATTTTAGCAAAATTGCTAGGCCCTTGACTAATCTGTTAGCTAAGGATGTGTCCTTCACTTTCGATGCTGAATGCATAAATTCTTGGGAGAAGCTTAAGAGTGAGCTTATTTCTGCACCAATCATATCTGCACCGGATTGGTCTAAGCCGTTTGAGATCATGTGCGATGCTTCTGATTTTGCCATAGGCGCTGTCCTAGGACAACGCATTGATAACAAGCAGCATGTGATCTATTACTCTAGTAGGACTCTCAACGACGCACAACTGAACTACACTACGACCGAGAAGGAATTCTTGGCAGTAGTGTTTGCCTTAGAGAAGTTTCGTCCCTACCTACTAGGGTCCAAAACCACCATTTTCACCGATCATTCTGCGCTTAGGTACCTCATGATGAAGAAGGATGCCAAGGCCCGACTCATTCGTTGGATCCTCCTTCTTCAAGAATTTGATCTTGAGATTCGAGACAAGAAAGGTGTAAAAAATGTCGTTGCTGACCACCTCTCACGGATTCCTAATTCTCCATGCAACGAATTACCCATCAATGAGGATTTTCCTGATGAACATCTCTTAGCCATTTCTAGGGAACCTTGGTTTGCTGATATAGTGAATTACTTAGTCACAAACCAAACATCGTCTCATTGGTCCAAAAATGATGTTTACCGGTTCTTATCCCAATTTCGGTATTTCTTTTGGGAGGAACCGTATCTTTTCAAGTACTGTTCTGACCAAATTATTAGGAGATGCATTCCCGATGAGGAGGTTAGGAGTGTTCTGTCCTTTTGTCACGAACTTGCATGCGGTGGACACTTTGGTCCCCGCAAGACTGCTAAAAAGGTGCTCCAAAGTGGGTTTTATTGGCCCACTCTGTTCAAGGATGCTTATGAATTCTGCAAGACGTATCCTAGATGCCAAATGGTAGGAAGGATTTCACATCGAAATATGATGCCCCTCAACCCAATTCTAGAAATAGAACTCTTTGATGTTTGGGGCATCGACTTTATGGGTCCATTTCCTAACTCATTTGGAAACCAATACATATTGGTTGCTGTGGATTACGTGTCCAAGTGGGTAGAAGCCATTTCGTGTAAAACTAATGATAACAAAGTTGTCATCAAGTTTTTGAAAGAAAACATTTTTTCCCGCTTCGGAACCCCTCGTGCTATCATCAGTGATAATGGCACCCACTTTTGCACTAGATCTTTTGAGGCCCTTATGCGAAAGTATGCCATAACTCACAAGTTGTCCACACCATATCATCCTCAAACCAGTGGGCAAGTTGAGGTTTCAAATAGACAAGTAAAGCTTATATCAGAGAAAACTGTGAACCAAAACCGGAAAGATTGGTCCATCAAACTTGTAGATGCTCTATGGGCCTACAGGACTGCTTTCAAGACAATTCTAGGAATGTCTCCCTATAGGTTAGTCTATGGCAAACCTTGTCACTTGCCCGTTGAGTTAGAGCACCGAGCCTTATGGGTTATCAAGCAGTTGAATTTTGATTTGATTAAGGCCGGTGACCTTCGGAAATTACAAATTTCTGAATTGGAGGAATTGAGAAATGAGGCCTATGAAAATGCTAGGATCACTAAAGATAGAGTCAAGATTTTTCATGACAAGCACATCATCAGAAAGACATTCGTCCCTGGACAAAAAGTCTTACTCTATAATTCTAGGCTTCATCTCTTTCCAGGGAAATTGAAATCGAGATGGACTGGACCATTCGTTGTAAAAACCGTGTTTCCACACGGTGCAGTTAAGATCAGTGACCCCAAGAATGGAAATGACTTTAAGGTAAATGGTCAACGCCTTAAACTTTTCTTAGAATCGGTGCCGGTAAATGAAACGGCAATGGGTCTTTTTGACCCAGTGTATCGGTAACTTTCCTCTTTTCCATTTTATTTCATGCACTTATACATTTCTTTCATACATTGGGGACAATGCATGAGATAAGTGTGGGGGAGGGTTCTAACATGACTGATATTAAAAAAAAAAATTTAAAAAGGGTGGACAATATTTTGATATATTTTTTGTAGGAAATTAAGTCATTTTAAGGAAAAGGAGAATCATAATTAGAATTTCTTACACTTGGTCAAAATAAGATAACTTGTTTGATTTTTAGGGTCAGGAAGAAAATTTTTAAAAGTAATTTAGTCTTGATATTTACCTTGTTGACATATGCACACAAAATACACTTACACACTTAGGGTTTAAAAACAGAGACTCTTATGCCTTATAAAAAAAATAAGTCTAATTATTGATTAGCTAGGTGCTTTGGCCTAAGCAAGCCTTAGTATTTATGCAAAAGATAATTAGATAAGTTTGAAAAAAAAAGAAAAAAAATGTGTGTATCTTCTGACTAAGCTGGGTATTTATGCCTCATGAGCATAGATATTCATGCCTAAAAGGGGTACATCGTATAAATAAAATCCTTGATTTCGTGGCCTTATCTGCTCGAGTGTTTAAGTCCTTAGGGGTGTTTTCTCACCTGGTGCCCTAAAACTGTCCGGTTTGGGTGTCATCGATTGAATGCTCGTTACATGGGCAGATTAGAAAGCCTAATGGAATTGAGGAATAAATTTCACCAAAAATAAATAAATATAAGGCATAGGAGTTAATGTTGAAAAACCCTTAGTAAACTTCACAGTCACGATGGTGCATACGACTCAGGGTAAATTAATAGACTATATGAGAAGTACAATTTGACTCCTTACTTTAATTGATGACATGTTTTTGAATAGAGACTAAGTTTAGGAATGAAAGATTTTGATATTCCTAAACTTATAGATTACTTAAGCTCTCACAAATATACTTCAAATATTCTCCCCTTCAAAAAAAAAAGAAAAAAATAATGCTTTTTGAAAATACTAACTTTTTTCTCTTTCTTTTTGAATTTTGTGGGTGTAATCCGCTGAAAACCCTCACGAGACAAAACTCGTCCTCTAGGGGTAACCTAGAGGTTTAACGGCTTGTTGCACATGCTCAGTGCAATCGAGTGACCTGCGAAAGTGGTCTAATAATTGATTCAAGTTAGACTGATGTTTTGCTCGAGGGCGAGCAAAAGATAAGTGTGGGGTGTGATTTGTCACATACATTGCATTTATGTTGTCATTTTACCACACTTGTTAGCTAATAAATTATATTAATAAGTTGTCTTTTTCTTTGCTAAATGTAGGCCCAAATGCTCAAGAAAGAAAAGAGAAACAAGCCCAAAGCCCACCAAATTCTGAATTAATTCAGAATTAATTCGAAGTGAAGAAAACTGGGCTAAATCTTGGCAAATCAAGAGGTTGAGAAAATCCTCCCTGAATCGAGCGATTGAAGCCTCAAAATCAAAGCTTGTTTCGTCAACGGTTGGAGCAGAAACGAGAAAACCAGCAGGAGATACGGGATAATCTTCAAACCAGAAGCCCTCCCCCTCTTGTGTGGCCACCTGGCCATACCAAGGCCGCGGAAACGCGGCCCAAGCCGCGTTTCGTGGCAAAACAGTATTAGTTGGGGGAGCGTTTGCTCCCCCAATCTTTCCGAGATCTCCTCGTTTAGGTTTTTGGCTATAAATACCTCTTTCAGCAGAGAAAAATGGAGCAAAGACTAGGATTAAGTTTTGTATTTATTTTCTTAGGATTTAGGCTCTTTGCTAGCTAGAAAGAAAGTTGTAATCTTGCTTTTTAAGTTGTAGTCCAGTTTCAAAAACTTGTGAGAGAGAGGACTGAGAGCTTGTACTTGAAGATTGAAGTGACAGCAATACAAAAGTTGAGCCAATTTCTCTTCCACTTGTAGTACGGTATGAGTTACATTATGTCTTTGTTTTCTTCTTCTTTCTCCATGGATAACTAAACATCTTTCTGGGCTTGCTATCGAACTCTCTCTTGCTTTTCTTCTCTCTTGTTCTTAAAAAAAAAGACCCGATAATTCATATGAATGCCTTACTTAAAAGCCTTTGTTTTTGGAAGTGTTCTTGAAGGCACATGAGGATGGGTTTGGATGTTGAATTCACAACTCTTTCATGAACATCTCTTGAATCGTTTTAATTTATTCTTGCTTCTTTGCGCTTGATTTTTTAACATTCGATTCTCCGATTTCTTGAAGAAAAAGACTCAACTCTTCTAACATCTTATGTTCTTTACTTAAAGCTTTCTAAAAGACAACTCTAAGTTTTGCAAATGATCATCTAAGGGACTTAGCATTTTAAGAGAAGAATAATCAATTGAGTAGTGAGATAGTGAGCCCAGACTTTCTTTATTATTACAAACAACAACACAATTTCTAAGTTTTCTAAATCACCTTCTCCAAAACCTTTCTAAAAGTTGCAATTTTTCTTTCATTCATCTCTTTCTTTCCATTCTCTTTTTCCTAAAAAACGAACACAATTCCTTGTTTTAAAAACGAATCACCGAAAAGCTTCCATCGCATCCCTCCTTGTGGACACGACCCGTTAGCCACGAGCTACACGGTAAATTCTTGAACTCATTGATTGTTTCTCTTTTTTTAGCAATCACCCGTGGATTTCATTATTCTAGAAACATAACCTGAGCACAATCTGAAAGCTCAGACCCCTGTCATTCTAGGACGTTCCTAGCCACCGCAAATGCAATCATAAACTGTAGGAACAGGTCGATGCGTCTGACTTTTGGTGATATGATGAAAGAGGTAAATATTTTTCATCTAGAAAAATAACCTCGAGACTTTAGATGATCAGTCGTTTGAAGTGAACTTAATTGAAGGATTAACAAGTGAACACGATAAGGAGATGGAATATTAGTTTGATAAAGAATTTGAATTGGAGTCCAATGACTTCAATCTTGACCAAATCATTGAGTCCACAGTGGAGTGGGCAACAAACGCAACCCCTATCATTCCCTTACAATAGGAACAACCATCGATAGATCATGTCCCCTCTTCCGAGCTTAAAGTTTTTCTTAGTCATCTCAAGTATCAGTACTTGGATGAAAAGGAAGCTTTCCCCGTGATAATAGCATCTCATCTTATGAAACAACAAGAAGAGAATCTTCTTGCGGTGTTGAGGAAAAATCAAGAGGCCATTGGTTGGACTATGGCTGATATAAAGGGAACAGTCCATCCATTATACAACACCAGATTCACTTAATGAAAGATGCAAAGCCAAAACGTAACCACAGCGTCGGCTAAACTCAATTATGCAAGAGGCTGTCCGGGCTGAAATTGTGAAGTTATTAGACAATGAGATTATTTATCCCATATCCAATAGCCAATGGGTTAGTCCAGTCCACATTGTGTCAAAAAGGCAGGCTTTACCATGGTAGAAAATGATAAGAAGGAATTAGTACAAACTCATCTTCCAACGAAGATTTGAGTCTGTATTGATTACCGAAAACTGAACACTGCCACCTGTAAAGACCACTTCCCTCTTCTATTCATAGACCAAATGCTCGAGAGATTTGCTGGACATGAATATTTTTATTTCCTGGATGGATATTCAGGATACAATCAAATCCCTATTGCTCCCGAGGATCAAGACAAGACTACTTTCACCTATCTCTTTGGAACATTTGCATACCAAAGAATGCCCTTCGGCCTATGCAATGCTCCCGCAACGTTCCAATGTTGCATGCTTAGTCTCTTTTCTGACATAGTGGAAAGATATTTGGAAATTTTCATGGATGACTTCTCTATATACGGTGATTTCTTTGACCAGTGTTTGCATCATCTGAAGATGGTTTTACAAAGATACACGGATAAAAACTTGACACTCAACTGGGAGAAGTGTCATTTTATAGTCAAACGAGGAATTATTCTGGGGCACGAAATTTTGAACAGAGGAATTGAGGTTGATAGATCAAAAATGAAAGTGATAGCAAAGCTCCCTGAACAAAAAAGCCTAAAAGACATTAGATCATTTCTAGGGCACGCTGGCTTCTATAGAAGATTTATTAAGGAGTTTAGCAAATTCCTAGACCTTTAACTAATCTCTTAGGAAAAGATGTGCCCTTCAATTTTGATAAAGAATGTCTACAAGCTTGGGAGGAGCTAAAGTAAAGACTTGTCTTGGCGCCAATAATCTCAGCGCCAGATTGGACTAGACCTTCGAAATCATGTGTGACGCCTCCGATTATGCAATAGGCGCTGTTCTAGGATACATATTAATAACAGATAACACATGATTTACTATACTAATAGGATGCTCAACAAGGCCCAACTAAATTACACAACGACTGAAAAGAAATTTTTAACAGTTATGTTTGCGTTGGAGAAGTTTCGTCAATACCTTCTAGGGTTTAGGACAACGATTTTTACTGATCACTCCACCCTTAGATACTTGATGCAAAAGAAGGATGCAAAATCTAGACTGATTCGATGGATACTTCTTTTGCAAGAATTTGATCTGGAACTCAAAGATAAAAAGGGCGTTGAGAATGTGGTGGCAGATCACCTTTTGAGGATTCCTAATGCACCAACTAAGACAATACTAATCAATGAAGATTTTCCTAACGAACACATCTTCACGATGTACAAAGAGCCCTGGTTTGCCGATATTGCAAACTACCATACAATCGGGCGAACACCTTCAAATTGGTCAGGTCAGGACAAGCACTGCTTTATGACACAAATACGGATTTTTCTTTTGGGATGAACCATATTTATTCAAATATTGTCCTAATCAGATAATTAGAAGGTGTTTTCTTGAGGATGAACATCAGAGCGTTTTGACATTTTGTGACGAGTTAGTTTGTGGTGGACACTTTGGTCCACGAAAGACTGCCGAGAAAGTCCTTCAGAGTAGTTTCTACTGGCCCACTCTCTTCAAGAATACTAATACTTTTTGCAAACTCTGTGCCAGATGTCAAATGATGGGTCGAATCACACGTAGAGAGATGATGCCTCTTACACCGATCTTGGAAGTAGAAATTTTTGATTTGTAGGGCATCGATTTCATTGGACCCTTTCTTATGTCTTACGGCAACCAATTCATTTTGGTAGCTGTAAACTATGTTTCAAGGTGGGCTGAAGCACTTTCAACCAGAATAAATGACAACCAAGTTGTTATCAAATTTTTAAGTGAAAATATCATTTCACGCTTCGGAGCCCGCCGTGCGATAATTAGTGACAACGGGAGTCATTTCTGCAACCGATCTTTTGAAGCCCTAATACGGAAGTACTTCATTTCTTATAAATTGTTCATGGCTTACACCCTCAGACGAACAGGTAAGTGGAAGTTACTAATAGACAAATAAAATCGATATTGGAGAAAACTGTAGGACAGAATCTTAAGGACAGGTTCGTCAAACTTGTTGATGCCTTATGGGCATATCAGGCTGCCTACAAAACTGTCCTCGTGTATGTCTCCATATCGAGTTATATATGAGAAACCATGCCATTTTCCTATGGAGCTAGAGCACCGTGCGATGTGGGCAATAAAACAGTTAAACTTTCACTTAAAGAAAGCCGGTGATTTGAGAAAGTTACAGATTTTCGAGCTGGAAGAGATAAGAAATGATGCATACGATAATGCTCGGATCTCTAAGCATAGAACTAAATTCTTCCATGACAAATCTATTAATAGGAAGAATTTTGTCCCCAGGTAAAAAGTTCTGCTGTATAACTCTAGACTCCACTTTTTTCCTAGCAAGTTGAAACCAGGTAGTCAGGACCATATATTATACAAACAGTCTCCCAGCATGGTGCTATTGAGATTTTCGATTCAAAGAGTGGCAACATGTTCAAAGTCAATGGCCAACGACTTAAGCCATTCTACACCACAGAGTCTAAGTCACACGATATTCTTAAACTGGGTCTTTATGACCCAGTCTACATGTGACCAAATCCTTCTACACTCTCCCCCGGTGTTTCTTGTAAATCTTTTTGGGACCTCCCTTGTAAAATAAAAAAATAGTAATAATAAAAAATAAAAAATATATATAAATAGAAAAATATAATAAAAAATAAATAAAAACAAAATAATAAAAGAACTATAAAAAACATGAAAATAAAATAAACAAAATAATAATGGATTTAAGTGCTAAATAGCACCTAGGTTTTCTTCCTTTTTTATATCTATTTTCCTCCCTAATAACTAGAATTTATCCTAGGGTTGTAATTTTTGAATTTCACCTAGGGCAAATAAGGAAATCTACCCTTCTCAAGCCCCTATAAAAACCCTCCTATCCCTCTTCTGTTTTCTACCCTACATTCTGAGCACTGATCTGAGAAGAGAGGAAGCGAGCGTCGCCACGCAAATTTTCCCCAACCTTGAGTCCCTCCTTTAGCCACGTTTTCTCAGTATCTGTCACCCTCCACGGTCGTCCAGTGGAGTCTAGAGCGCCACCAAATTCTGTAGAGGTCGCGACGTCTTGTAGAGTTCAGATATATATCTAGATATGTTGTTCCACCTGTAGATTACTCTTGGCAATCTGGTTTTGGTTCCCCCGGCATTCCGGGGGTGGTTTGCGATTTACCCACCTTTCCTTCATACTTCTCATGGCACCATCCATATTTGCTGAGAAAGACTTTACTAGAATTTTTAGCGATATTAATGGTTATAGCCACATGATTGCAAAATGAAAGTGAAAGGATTACTATGTAGCTTTGGGCTAACGGGTCGTGTCCACGAGGAGGAATGCGATAGAAGCTTTTCGGTGTTTTTGTTAAGTAATTAAGAATGAAGTTGGTGTCTTTCTTTTAAGTTGAAAAGGAGAATGGAGAGAAGGGAGATGATTAAAATAAAAACACTAACTTCATTCTTAGTTACTGATTGGTAGTCAAAGTGCATTTTTATCATTACATTTACCATCACATTTTCATATTTATTCATTTAATTCTGCACAATTATTAATATTTTATTATTTATTGTGTGCAGGCCTCGAAATAATAAAAAGAAAGAATGAAAGCTTAAAAAGAGCCCAAAGCCCACATTTGAAGCCCAAGTGCAAAAGTGCAAATATCAATTGTCAAAGTGCAAATATACAAGGGCTAAAGTTGCAAATATCAAAGATGAGGGAAGGATAGACTTCTACCCAACCCTAAACTCTTGCAGATGAGGATAAAAGCCAAAGATAAGATGTAGAGATAAGGAAATTCGTTCAAAAGAGATTGGGAGAATTCTAAATCTAGATAACTTGATTCCAAGTTATATTCATATCCAACGATAAAGAGCCAGGATGCAGCTTCCAGAAGCAGGCGCCCAAATGGATGGACCAGAAGAAGCCACGCGCCAAAGCGCGTGGCCAGATTCCACAGAAATGCCGCAGATCTGCGGCAAAAGCCGCAATTCTGCGGCAGTTTGATCTCATCTGGCTACTAGATTTCGTGGGCTACTTTATCCGGGACTCTTCGCCCCTCTGCACCTATAAATACCCCCTGCAGTGCAACATACAGAGCGACCAGCGTCCAGGAGAGGGCCAAAAGCTAGGGTTTAGGTTTTTTCTTCTTTTTTCTAGGTTAGATTTTCTTTCCTCCTTTGTAATTTTTATTTATTCTTGTAAAAACTGAGAGGAGATGATGTACTCATGGAGGAAGGGATCTACTTGTACTGATGGTGACAGTCGGTGTAAGTTTTATTTTTCCACCATTGTTTAATAATCGAATCGAGGTTTGTTTTTATTCTTGTATTATTTTATGTTCTTTTATTTTATTTAATCTTGTGTATCTCAGTATCTGTTTGCTTTCTTCTATTTTTCTCTCTAATGTCTTGCCCACCATGAGAACCAACTGCTTCGAGAATACCTAGCCGAAGAAGAGCCCTTGATGGCCTATGGCGATGAACAGGTCTTCATAGTTATCTTTTATTTCATAGTTAGGAAGGCAGACGATCCTATACGCCATGCTTGTACGCCTTCTAAGAAAAGGTAAATCATCGCAACGGTTCAAACGGTAAGCAGACTGAAGAGGTAATCTTTCTTTCTTTCTTTCTTTAGTTTAGATCTCTATTCCATCTATCTCAAATTCTTTTCTCCCCACTTCATTGTAAATACCACTGCGAATAATAAAAATAAATAATTTTTAGAGTAAAACTTACAAACGCTTCCATCGCTAGTCCCTCCCTGAGGATCACGACCCGCATAGCCTTGCTACCGCGGATTAGTATTGAGCACCTCGCACACCTTTAATTCTCAGATCTAATATTCATATTTTGTGTGCAGGAAAACTCAGTAAACAAAATTGGCGCCGTTGCCGGGGAGGGACGGTAAGTTTTTCTCTAAATAAAAAAAAAATTAACTAATTATTCTTTTATTCTTTTCTGTTTGCAGGTTTGGAGAACAGAAAACAACAGCAGAAGTGGACATATAGCAACTCTGTGCCTCTGCCCTCGAAGGCAGAGCAGCAGAGCCTGCTACTTTGCCGCAGAAACGCGGCAATAGCCGCGGATCCGCGGCAATAGCAGTGAATTACTGACTCAGTTTTCTGCAGGTTGCTACAAATTGTCATATCTGTTTTCTGGTCTGTTAACTTTGTTCTGTGATAACCCTGCTTACAGCTAATTAATTCAACAGTAAACTATTTGTTGTTTAATAAAAATTGATTAGACGTTTGCATATTAGGCACGTGTCTTTTCAATTACTTTATTTTACTGTTGAAGAGTGCTGGGGAGGCAAGGTACGTACGCATTGCATGTAGAATAGGACTCATCTCTTGGTTGATTTTCTGCTTTGAGTGATTCTTATCTATTTATCTTGTACACTTGCACTAATTCATCTTAAGGGCATAACCCATTAACACGATAAGGTGGGGATTTCATCACCCTTCCTTAGCCCAAAAATCATATCCAAAGCACTCACTAACCCAAGCCTAACTTAAAATTAGTAGACGTTGGCCCTAGGGACATCTCGGACTCAATAGGAGATTATCCTAAGGGGGAACAGTGCTGGAAGTTGACTCTTGTCAAATCAGTGTCTAGGAAAGGGATTGAGGGCCGAAAGCCCGAAGATTGGTGGTTATTTAATTAAGGAACGTCTTTGACGGAAAACCTCCCACCACTCTTGCCCTGACCTGGCTGATTAACTTGTGGTCAAAGTCTGCACCCTACCTCCCGTGGACAGTCTAACCAGTTAGGAGTCGTCTAGGTCATAGGTCTACCCTAACTTAGGTTAGAATTTTTCTTTTTTTTGTTTGTTTATTTGTTTGTTTTCTTTGTTTGTGTTTGTGTGATATGGCTTATAATAATTTTTCCAATTTTAATCCATATTACACACCTAATTCTTTTTCGGATATTACCAACCCGGCATATCATAATTTTGACCAATCTAGTGTGCCGGAATGGTCTTATCCGAATGAATATAGCCCACACCCTCCATCTTATGACTATAATTTCCATAATAATTTCAACTCGTCACAGAGTTCATGGGGTTTCGAGTCCCCCGAGTCTAATTCTCAACCAAATTGTCCTTCATATCCATCTAGTCCACATTCTTTCAATGATTCATACTCTGATCCCCCCATTCAGAATAGATTACCATCTATCGGGGAAATAATATGTATGCACGAGTCCAAGCAACAACCACCATCAATCTTAGACATGATGATGCGTGAGTCCACCGACTCACAACTTCATCACGATTACACTTCCTTTTTCCAAGCCCAATCACAATAGAGGCTTGAAGCCTTGACTCAGGCTTGATTAGCTCGTGAGCATGACATAGATTTGATGGTTCAATCCTTACGTTCTCACCGTCCGGCTAATTCTGATATCGCTGACCACTCTTTTAGAGCTGACGAACCAAGTTGCTTTGGACAAGAAGATTCTATTTCAGTGCCATCAATTGAACTTGCCGAAACTCCAATTCTTGATAATTTGGCAAGTTTTTCCTTTCCTGAAATAGAACTTGAGGATGAATATAATCTTGATCCCCAACTTGATGATTCAATTTTATTTTCTGATCCAATAATGACTCCAGTGTCTTCACCTGATTTCACTTTTCCCGAGTCAACATTGGATCCTATTCCAATTCATAATGAAATTGAATCACCCATTTTAGATGATCATATTGAACTTGACCAATTGTGCAATTTTGAAAATCCTATGGATAAATTGGCAAGTTCTTTTTATTACATTAAACCCAATGAGATATGCGACCTAGATTCTCATAATCTCTTTACTTCTGAAACTAATTGTACAATTCTGACGGAAGATGTTGACCTTAGTTTTGAAGAATTGTATGGCGATGAGCTAGAATTCCTTAATATTGAAAGTAAAGAGATATCACCCATATTAGGTCACATTCCATTGTGGGAAGAAGATTGTGGACTTGAGTTTCAATTTCTTGACTTGGACTCAATTCTTGAACCTAGCACGACTCCTGAGCCCTTACTTGATTTGAGCATCTTCCTTGAGTCGGTATTCGTTCCCGTACCCATAATGTCCAAGTCAATAATTCCATCTTTTCATACTCCATTTTGGGACAAGGAGGTTGAGACAATTAACTCTGAAATTTATTATGAAATTTGGAAATTTGATGGGGTGGAAATACTAAAAATTGATTATACATATATTTTAGTGGGTTATGTAAGGAAAGTTTCTGATGGGTTCCACCAAATTATCTGTTATCTTGATTGGGCCGCATTTCGTGGACCAATTAGACCACCACCGGAACCACCACCCTAAGGTAACTTCCGCCTTCCCTTGTTCTGTTTCATGCATATATGCATTCATTCATACATTGAGGACAATGCATGAGATAAGTGTGGGGGTGGGCTTTACTAACATACTAACATAAGTAGACACTAACAAAATTTGCTAATAAAAAAAAATGTTATAAAAAGGACAGTATTTTGACTTATTTTTTTGAAAGAAACCTAAGTTAGTTTTAAGGATTAGGAAAATCATGATTAGGATTTCTAAAAACTTGGTCAAAATAAATAAATTGTTGAATTTTTAAGTATAGGAGGAGAAATTGAATAAGTAGTTAGTCTTAATTTTTACCTTAATGAAATGTGCATACCAAATGCATATCTAGGATTCTAAGACAAAGACCTTGTGCCTCATAAAAAAAAAGAAAAAAAAAGAAAAAAATCACCAATTAAACTGATACATGTGCCTCAAGAAGCATAAGTATTCATGCCTAAAGGTGAGTAAATAAAATAAAGTCCTTAGTTTTGGGGCCTAGTTCACTCGAATTTGAGTCCGCGGGGTGTTTTTCTCACCTGGTGCCCTAAAGCCAACCGGTTTGGGAGTCATCGACTTTAAGTTCGTTACATTGGTGGATTAGAAAGCCTAAGGAAATTAAGGAAAAATTACTTATATATGTATTAACACATCTAATAGTCAATTAGTTAGGTATGAGGGCCTCAAGAAGCCTTAATGCTTATACGAAAGAAAATTAGATGCGTTATACATATTAAAAAAAGAAAAAAGAAAAAAAATATATATAGAGGCATGAGAGTCCAAGTTAAGGAATTCCTAGTATAAATTCATAAGGATGCATATGATTTTTTGTAACGAAAAAGACTATATTAGAAGTTCAATTTGACCCTTACCTAAAATGAAAACAATTTACTTTATAAAGACTAAGTCTAAGAATGAATAAAAATGAGGATCCTAAAACTTATAGACTACTTAGTCTCTTCAATAATAATTCAAATATTTCTTTTTATGGATTTTTTGGGTGCAATCCGCTGAAAACCCTCACGAGACAACACTCGTCCTCTAGGGTAACCTAGAGGTTTAACGGCTTGTTGCACGTGCTAAGTGCAATCGTGATTCCTACGAAAGTGAGTTAGGTTAGATTAACTTTTTCTTTTTCTTTGTTTTTACTCGAGGACGAGCAAAAAGATAAGTGTGGGGGTGTGATTGGTAGTCAAAAGTGCATTTTTATCATTACATTTACCATCACATTTTCATATTTATTCATTTAATTCTGCACAATTATTAATATTTTATTATTTATTGTGTGCAGGCCTCGAAATAATAAAAAGAAAGAATAAAAGCTTAAAAAGAGCCCAAAAGCCCACATTTGAAGCCCAAGTGCAAAAGTGCAAATATCAATTGTCAAAGTGTAAATATACAAGGGCTAAAGTTGCAAATATCAAAGATGAGGGAAGGATAGACTTCTACCCAACCCTAAACTCTTGCAGATGAGGATAAAAGCCAAAGATAAGATGCAGAGATAAGGAAATTCGTTCAAAAGAGATTGGGAGAATTCTAAATCTAGATAACTTGATTCCCAAGTTATATCCATATCCCACGATAAAGTGCCAGGATGCAGCTTCCAGAAGCAGGCGCCCAAATGGATGGACCAGAAGAAGCCACGCGCCAAAGCGCGTGGCCAGATTCCACAGAAATGCCGCAGATCTGCGGCAAAAGCCGCAATTCTGCGGCAGTTTGATCTCATCTAGCTACCAGATTTCGTGGGCTACTTTTTCCGGGTCTCTTCGCCCCTCTGCACCTATAAATACCCCCTGCAGTGCAACGTACAGAGCGTCCAGCGTCCAGCAGAGGGCCAAAAGCTAGGGTTTAGGTTTTTTCTTCTTTCTTCTAGGTTAGATTTTCTTTCCTCCTTTGTAATTTTTATTTATTCTTGTAAAAATTGAGAGGAGATGATGTACTCATGGAGGAAGGGATCTACTTGTACTGATGGTGACAGTCGGTGTAAGTTTTATTTTTCCACCATTGTTTAATAATCGAATCGAGGTTTGTTTTTATTCTTGTATTATTTTATGTTCTTTTATTTTTATTTAATCTTGTGTATCTCAGTATCTGTTTGCTTTCTTCTATTTTTCTCTCTAATGTCTTGCCCACCATGAGAACCAACTGCTTCGAGAATACCTAGCCGAAGAAGAGCCCTTGATGGCCTATGGCGATGAACAGGTCTTCATAGTTGTCTTTTATTTCATAGTTAGGAAGGCGGACGATCCTATACGCCATGCTTGTACGCCTTCTAAGAAAGGTAAATCATCGCAACGGTTCAAACGGTAAGCAGACTGAAGAGGTAATTTTTCTTTCTTTCTTTCTTTAGTTTAGATCTCTATTCCATCTATCTCAAATTCTTTTCTCCCCACTTCATTGTAAATACCACTGCGAATAATAAAATAAATAATTTTTAGAGTAAAACTTACAAACGCTTCCATCGCTAGTCCCTCCCTGAGGATCACGACCCGCATAGCCTTGCTACCGCAGATTAGTATTGAGCACCTCGCACACCTTTAATTCTCAGATCTAATATTCATATTTTGTGTGCAGGAAAACTCAGTAAACAGTTACTTAACAAAAACACCGAAAAGCTTCTATCGCATTCCTCCTCGTGGACACGACCCGTTAGCCCAAAGCTACAAGGTAATCCTTTTACTTTTATTTTGCAATCAAATTTTGGCGTCGTTGCTGGGGAGGGAACGGTGTACTTATTTTTTAACAAGTTTGGTGTCTTGTTTCAGGGAAGTTAAGATTCAAATTTAGCACTCAAGCTTTGCAGGAGAAGACTTGCCATTCTGTGCCCCTACTCTTGAAAGTAGGAAACAGAATTTCAACAAATTGCAGCACAAGTTTGAAAATTTGTGGACCGCTAAAAAGCTTCTTTTTGCAGGACATACCGCTTTGCAAAAATACAGTTTTTGTGTATTATTCTTACTATATTTGATATACACACTCCCTATTTTTAATCCAACAATAATTTGAGTGATTGTTAATTGCCTAAAAAATGTTTAGACTTGCATTCTAACCATTTGTCTAATTACTTTTCTTTTACAATTACTGTTGAAGATAGCTGGAGACAAGGTATGTATGCATAGCATATAGTTTAGGAAACATTCTTGGGTGATATTTGCTTTTGAATGTTACTTTTCTATATCTTGTACACTCTGCACAATCAATTATAAGGGCAAAACCCAAATCAAGATAAGGTGGGAAAGTCATTACCTTTCCTTAGCCCACAAACCATCTCCAAGCACGCACAACCTAAGCCTAAATAAAATCAGATAGACATTAGCTTTAGGGACATCTCGAACTCACTAGGAGATTATCCTAAGGGGGAAGGTGGTAGAATTTGACTCTTGCCACATTAGTGTCTAGGAAAGGGATTGAGGGGCGAAACCCCGAAGGCTGATAGTTTGGCTTAATTAGGCCCATCGCTTTTGCGCGGATACCTCCCATCAATCTTGCCCTGACCTGGTTGATTAGCTTGTGGTCAAAGTTTGCATTATACCTCCTGTGGACAATCAACCAGTTAGGAGTTATCTATGTCAAGGTTACCCTAGACTAGGCTTAGTTGATTACTCTTGTTGACTATTGGTGAACTTGTTTGTGATTGTGATATGTTTGTGTATGCAAGTGTGGTCAAGAGACCCTAATTCATCTAGGTTGACTAAAGACACATCACTACCCAAGTTTGAACCAAAATCAGATTCGGTTATGGCTCAATCGACATCTTTGCAGGATAGGTTCTATCCCATTAGAACCTCACTTCCATCCTGCATCCAACTTTCATTGGTTGGTGAACACAACTTTGAGCTTAAGTCACAGTTCATCAACACACTCCCTAAGTTCCATGACTTAGAGTCCAAAGATGCTTATTTCTTCATAAGAGAATTTGAGGAAGTATGCTTAATGATGAAAATCTCACACCTTGCAGATGATGCTATTAGGTTGAGATTTGTTCCATTTGCTCTTAAGGACTTAGCCAAGAAATGGCTCTACAGCTTAGCGGCCGGCTCTATCATATCCTGGAATGGTTTCATCAAGGTCTTCTTTAAGAAATTTTATCCAATTCACAAGATCGCTCTCGTTAGGAAAAACATCAAGAGTTCATGCAAGAACCTAGTGAACCATTTTGGATGTACTTTGAACGCTTCAAAGACCTCCTTATCCAATGTCCTCGTCATGGAATAGAAAAATGGCGACAATGTCAAATTTTTTATGACGGTTTAGACTACTCAACCAAGACTCTTTTAGAAAGCATGTGCCAAGGGGGATTCTTGCAGAAGGATGAGCATGAAGGATGGGATTTATATGAGAATCTAGCTGAAAAGACCATCCAATGGGAACCTACTAGTGAAAGCTCCAGGAATCTAAACTCCATCTCTTGAAAAGGAGGTCTCTATTCAATTGAATCATCCATAGCTAATGAGGCTAAGTTAGCTAACCTAGCGAGAAGACTGAAAGTTTTAGAAACAAAGGAACCAAGTCAAGTCAATCAAGTCAACCCAAACCAATTTTCAACTCCGGTTGTACTTACTGTCAGGCCATGAATCATGTGTTTGAGGAGTGTCATGTGTTTCTAGCTCAACAACACTTTTCAGAACCGATGAATGCGGCCTTTTCAAGGCCGAACAATGATCCTTACGCTCTAACGTACAATCCTGGCTGGAGAAATCACCCAAATTTCTCATGAAGCCAACACAACAATGATCACCCACGGTTGAACTAGGCAAGCCATTTCCATCATCCCAATAATTCTTCTAATCATCAACCCAACTTTCAATTACCTTACAAATCTCCCAACAATTTTTCAAATTATCAACAAAATTTTTCCAACCAAGCTCCACCATCTTCCTTCCAGAATCCTCAACTTAAAAGGAGTATGACTGATTTTGAAAGAAATATGAAAAGGTACATGAAGAACCAAGATTCTCTCATGCAAATAATACAGAGGCTAAAGGGTCAAATGAACCAGTTGGCCAATCCATAACATGAGAGGAAAAATGATACCTTGCCCAGTCAACCAATTATGAATCCTAGGAATTCTCAACATGCTCATTTGGTTGAGGATCAATCATTGAATCAATTTAATGTTGTTCATACATTAAGGTTGGGAAAGAAAGTTGATAACCATGTGTCAATACCACCCAATCCCAGTTAGCACAATCACACTCCAGCATCCCCCTCATCTAGTCCCAATCCTTCCAAATCTGACGAATCTGAAACAGATAAGTTAACCAGTCAGGTGTACAAACCTATAGTACGATTTTCTAATAGGCTAAAGAACAACAAGCAAAATTCACACATGAATAACATAATTGAGATCTTCAACTAAGTGAAGATAAATGTGCCACTCCTTAATGCCATCCAACAAGTCCCATCCTATGCAAAATTTCTTAAGGACATGTGCACCAAGAAGAGAAAGACTAATGTACCCAAGAAAGTCTTCTTAGCCATTAACATTAGTGAGTTACTGTCGGGTCCGATCCTTGTCAAGTACAAGGATCCAGGTTGTCCCACTATTGCCTGCACTATAGGACAAGCCGAGATTAGTCACGCACTTCTTGACTTGGGAGCGAGTATCAACCTACTTCCATTCTCAGTCTATCAACAACTCGGGTTGGGCGATCTTAGTCCAACTCGAGTCACAATCTAACTGGCTGACCGTTCTGTAAAAGTTCCAAAGGGAGAAATTAATGATGTCTTTATCCGGGTCGGAGAATTTATCTACCCAGTTGATTTCATAGTTCTTGAGACACAACCTGTGTCCAATCGTAGGGTTTAAACTCCTGTTATCCTAGGGCGCTCATTCCTTGCTACTACAAATGCTATTATTAATTGTAGGAATGGGTCTATGAGATTAACCTTTGGAGACATGACTAGAGAAGTCAATGTCTTCAACTTAGAAAAATAACCTCGTAAGATAAGAAACCAAATATTTGAGGTAAACTTTGTTGAAAATAATTATGATGAAGAAAGTGAAGGTATAGAGAATGAGTCTCTTATTTAAGAATGAATGTGATTATCTTAATGATAAGACATATGTCAGAGACCTAATTTTAGAGTCCCCTTTGAAAAAAGGAAATTTAATTTGAACATCTTCACTTTCGCTGAGCCAACCAATAATATATCGCATGAGAATATAATTCAAAAAACTCCGATTGACATACTCTTTGAAAACCTCTTCGAAGAAAAACTCATGTGTTTGGATGAGCCAACTAGAGATAATTTGGTTAATTGCATAACTCTAGGGGAAAGTGTCGACCTAAACTTTGAGAAGATATATGGAACTGAGTTAGAATTCCTAGGCAATTCATAGTGAGGAAGTTCCAACTGAGAAGTGTGATGGAGATCAATTTTTGAAAAATGAATGTAGAAATATGATGAAGAAAAACCTAAAGAAGGTGTGACTGGGGAGGAAGAGAGCTAAAATAACAAAAAAAGTGGCCTCCCCACTATGCCTTATAAAGAGGACCCATTGTACATATTTTTATATAATATGTGCACCTCTTTTATATTTTATTTCATGCATCTATACATTTCTTTCATACATTGGGGACAATGCATGAGATAAGTGTGGGGGAGGGTTCTAACATGACTAACATAACAAAAAAAAAGAGAAGAAAACAAAGAAATATATATATATATATAAACTTTTTGAAAGGTAAGAACAATATTTAGATATATATTTGTAAGAAATTAAGTCAATTTTAAGGAATAGAAAAATCATAATTAGAATTTTGATTGTTATACATATTTGCATATTTTACCACTTCCATACCATGCATATTGTAAATAAAAATGTGATTTTTAATCCTTTTCTCTCTATTTTTGCAGGTCCACATCTTAAAAGAGAAAAAGCCCAAAAATCTCTTTAATTAGCAATAATTAAAGAGATTAATTCAAAGCCCAAAAGAACCCAAGATTTGAATCCAGAATCAGGAGAGATCCGCGCGCCAACTCAATCTTCCAGAAGGCCACGTGGATAACAACCTCGCAACAAACTCACAACAGAAAATCTGGCCTCAACGGCCCAGATTTTGCCGCCAAATCCAAGATTTTCCCGCCAATTTGCGGCAGTTGTGATTCTGTTAGATCCCGGATTTTGCGCCAACGGCCAGGGCTCTAGATGATTCTCACTGAGGGCTATAAATACATGACCAGGGTCTTCAAGAGAGAGCAGAGAAGAGAGAGGAGAAATTAGGGGAAACTCTTGTATTTTGTTTTAGTATTCTCCTAGGTTTTAGTCTCCATCTTCTTCCTCATAGAGATTTTGTCAAAGAGAGAAAGAGAGTGCTGTTGAAAGCTTGTAAGTAAGGAGGTGACATTACTTGTAAGCAAGGATTAATCAAAACTTCATTCTTCTCTTTACAAGCTCTAGTACGTTGCTCTATTTTGCTTTACTTTCTTGTTTTCGTTCTAGTTCATTTCCATTGCTTTACTTCTCTTTGCTTTACATCATGAATTGTTGCTTTGTTTCTTATGTAATGGATAGCTAAATCTCTATTGCATGGCTAGCTAACAACTTACCTAGCTCACTTCTATCTCTTTGGATGATTGCAAATTTATATACTTGCATTGTTAGAGTTTCTTTTGCTTTCCAAGGAAGTAGAGTTGCTTTCCCTTGGTAAATGCTTGTTCAAACTCCATATGACTCATGTGTGCCTCATTTAGAGCCTTGTCTAGAACAAGAGCCTTGATGGAACATGGAGATGGATCACCAAACATGTGCTACTTGTAGAACAACTTCTTTACTTCAAGCTAATTTGTTGTTATGTCTTGAATGTTTAAATGAATGTTGATTCTTCTAACTTAGCATCTCTTGAGTACCTTCAATCTGAGGATGCATACTTCTTCATCCGAGAGTTTGAAGAAGTATGCCTTATGATGAGAATTTCCCAGTTAACCGAGGACGCTGTCAGACTTAGGTTTATACCTTTCGCACTTAAGGATATTGCTAAGAAGTGGCTTTATAATCTCCCAGTCAGCTCAATTTCTTCTTGGGATGATTTCGTTAAGGTCTTTCTTAAAAAGTTTTATCCTATCCATAAGACAGCCCTTATGAGGAAGAATATAATGCAATTCAAACAAGAAGCTAATGAACCATTCTGGAAGTACTTTGAGCGCTTCAAAGACCTAGTAGCCCTGTGTCCCCATCACGGTATAGAAAAATGGCGCCAGTGCCAAATTATCTATGATGGGCTTGATTATCAGACTAAGACACTCCTTGAAACTATGTGCCAAGGAGAATTCTTAAAGAAGGATGAAGATCAGGGTTGGGATCTTTTTGAGGCTTTAGCTGAAAAGACAATCCAGTGGGAGTCATGTACTGAGAAACCCACACACACAACTTCCAGAACAGGTTTACACTCCATAGAATCCTCAATAGCTGCAGAAGCTAAAATAACCCAATTGATGAAGAGGATTGAGTTGCTAGAGTCCAGGGAAAATTCTGCCGTTAATCAGGTCAACCCATCACCTGTGGTAAACCCGGGTTGTACCTACTGCCATGATCTGAATCATCTGTTTGAGGAGTGTCCAGTATATCAAACTCAAATATTTCAGGAGAGTACGAATGCCGCATACACCAGACCCACTTACAATCCTTACTCCAAGACTTACAATCCGGGATGGCGTAACCATCCAAACTTTTCTTGGAGTCAGTCTGGTCCTGAGCAGCCGAGACAATCATTTCCACAACAATACCCGGCTCAGTCTCATCCACCGACTTACCACCAGAACCCACCAAACATCCATTCATACCAAAGTTCACCAAGATTCCAGTCATATTAAAATCCTGTGCCTTACCAAGCAAATTTTCAGCCCCAATATCAACATCATCCACCACCCAATCCTTCAGATAAGAGAATTTCTGATTTGGAGAAAATGATAGAGACCTTATCTAAGACCCAAGCTTCAATGATGAACAATCAGCAGCAGGACATGAACAAATTGCAAATCCAGATAGGGCAGTTGGCTAATTCTCTGACTGAACGACAAAAAGGAATGTTACCTAGCCAACCAGTGCCCAATCCCAAAACTCATTTTCCCCTGCACGAAGTTGAAGACTTGGGCCCCAGCCAATGCCAAGCTATTAAAATCCTTAGGTCTAGAAAGCATGTAGATAATAAGGTTTCAAATCAGTCTCCCAAATCTGTGTCAAAACCACCACCTTCTGTTCCAATTCAACCGATTCAAGATAGTCCTTCTTCAAGCACACAACCATCCACTTCCCAGTCCAAAGGAAAAGAGAAAGTTGATGAGCAAACATACAAGCCTGTTGTCCCATTCCCAAATAGGCTCACAAATCATAAGATGAATGCTAACATGGAGAAGATAAGAGAGATATTCAACCAAGTACAAATCAACGTCCCTCTCCTTGATGCTATTCAACAAGTCCCATCCTACGCCAAGTTTCTAAAAGAAATGTGTACCAAAAAGAGAAAAGCAAATGTCCCTAAAAAAGTCTTCTTGGCTTCCAACATAAGTGAACTGCTCAATGGTCCAATCCCTGTGAAATACAAAGATCCAGGGAGCCCAACCATTTCTTGCATCATAGGGCAGACCACCATAAATAGGGCTTTGCTAGACTTGGGCGCGAGCATCAATCTTCTCCCCTTTTTCGTGTATCAGCAGTTAGGGTTAGGCAACCTTCGTCCAACCCAGATGACTATACAATTGGCTGACCGCTCTGTAAAGATTCCCAAGGGAGAGATTACAGATGTTTTAATACGAGTCGGGAATTCATTTACCCCGTAGACTTTGTTGTTCTTGAAACACAACCCGTACAAAATCACAGAGCACAGACACCTATCATTCTCGGACGACCTTTCTTAGCCACCGCAAATGCGGTCATCAACTGTAGAAATGGATCGATGCGGCTAACTTTCGGAGATATGACAAAAGAGGTGAATGTTTTCCATCTGGGAAAGCAGCCAAGGGATTTGGACAATGACTCTTTCGAAGTGAACTTGATAGAGGGATTAACTAGTGAACATGTTGAGGAGGTTGAGTATGAGTCTGAAGAGGAATTTGAGTTGGAGTCTGATGACTTCAACCTTGATCAGATTGTTGAATCAAATGTTGAAAGGACCACTAATTCCATCCCTATTCTTCCCTTGCACCATGAACAACCAGTGATAGATCCTATCCCTTCTTCTGAGCTTAAGGTTCTTCCCGACCATCTCAAGTACAAGTACTTGGATGAGAAGGAATCCTTTCCTGTAATAATTGCATCCAATCTCACTAAACAACAAGAAGAGGATCTCCTTTCTGTGTTAAGGGAAAATAGAGAAGCCATTGGTTGGACCATGGCTGATATCAAGGGGAATAGTCCTTCCATTGTTCAACATAGGATTCATCTGACAGAAGATGCCAAGCCAAAACGAGACCCACAGCGTAGACTTAACCCAATCATGCAGGAAGCTGTTAGAGATGAGATCTTGAAGCTATTAGACAATGGGATTATCTATCCCATATCCGATAGTCAGTGGGTTAGTCCAGTTCACGTTGTGCCCAAGAAAACTGGATTTACTGTGGTGGAAAATGAGAATAAAGAATTGATACAAACACGTCTTCCAACAAAGATTCGAGTTTGTATCGATTACAGGAAGTTGAACACTGCCACACGTAAAGACCACTTTCCTCTTCCATTCATTGATCAAATGCTTGAAAGATTGGCGGGACATGAGTACTATTGTTTCCTGGATGGATATTCAGGATATAATCAAATCCCGATCGCTCCTGAGGACCAAGATAAGACTACCTTCACCTGTCCTTTTGGAACGTTTGCATACCGAAGGATGCCCTTCAGCCTATGCAATGCTCCCGCAACGTTTCAACGTTGCATGTTGAGCCTTTTTTCAGACATGGTGGAGAAATTTTTAGAAATTTTCATGGATGATTTTTCGATTTATGGGGATTCCTTTGAGCAATGCTTGTACCATTTGAAGCTGGTTTTACAACGCTGTATGGAGAAAATTTTGACACTTAACTGGGAAAAGTGTCACTTTATGGTCAAACAAGGAATTGTTCTTGGGCACAAGGTTTCACGTATAGGAATTGAGGTGGACAAGTCTAAAGTGGAAGTCATAACGAAGCTCACTGAACCAACATGCTTAAAGGACATTAGTTCATTCTTAGGGCACGCCGGCTTCTATAGGCGATTTATTCAAGGGTTTAGCAACATTGCAAGACCCTTGACAAATCTCTTAGGAAAGGATGTACCCTTTATATTTGATGAGGAATGTCAAAAATCATGGAAGGAGCTTAAGAATAGACTTGTCTCAGCACCGATCATCTCTGCACCAGATTGGACCAAGCCTTTTGAGATTATGTGTGATGCCTCTGACTTTGCTATAGGCACTGTTTTAGGGCAGCGTATCGATACTAGGCAACACGTAATCTATTATGCTAGCAGAACGCTGAATGATGCCCAACTCAATTATACAACTACTGAAAAGGAATTTTTAGCAGTTGTCTTTGCGTTGGAGAAGTTTCGCCAATATCTGTTAGGGTCCAGGACAATTATTTTTACTGATCACTCCGCCCTAAAGTACTTAATGCAAAAGAAAGATGCTAAGGAAAGACTTATTCGATGGATACTTCTTTTACAAGAGTTTGATTTGGAGATTAAAGACAAAAAGGGCGTTGAGAATGTGGTAGCTGATCACTTGTCGAGAATCCCAAATGCACCTAAGGAGAGAATACCGATTAATGACGATTTCCCTGACGAACACATTTTTGTGATGTGTGGAGAGCCTTGGTATGCTGACATAGTGAAATACCTTCTCATTGGTCAAGTCAGGAAAAACACCGTTTCATAAGTCAAATGCGGTTCTTCTTTTGGGATGAACCGTATTTATTCAAATATTGTCCTGACCAAATAATACGTAGATGCCTTCCTGAGGATGAACATCAGAGTGTTTTGACATTTTGTCACAAGCTAGCTTGCGGTGGACATTTTGGTCCACGGAAAACTGCTGAGAAAGTGCTTCAGAGGGGATTCTACTGGCCCACTCTCTTTAAGGATGCATATACTTTTTGCAAGCTATGTGATAGGTGTCAAATGACGGGTCGTATCACTCAGAGAGACATGATGCCTCTTACACCCATCTTGGAAGTCGAAATTTTTGACCTCTGGGGCATCGATTTTATGGGACCCTTTCCTCTGTCCTACGGTAACCAATACATTTTAGTAGCCGTAGATTATGTTTCAAAATGGGCTGAAGCAATTCCAACAAGGACAAATGACAACCAAGTTGTTATCAAGTTTTTACGAGACTACATCATCTCTCGCTTCGGAGCCCCCCGTGCGATAATAAGTGATAATGGGAGTCATTTTTGCAATCGGGCTTTTGAAGCTCTGATGCGCAAATATTCTATTTCTCACATATTATCCACGGCATACCATCCTCAAACCAACGGGCAAGTAGAAGTCACGAATAGACAAATAAAACTCATCTTGGAGAAAACTGTAGGACAGAACCGTAAGGATTGGTCCATCAAACTCACTGATGCCTTATGGGCATACAGGACTGCTTACAAAACTGTCCTCGGTATGTCTCCATATCGAGTTGTATTTGGAAAACCTTGTCACTTGCCTGTGGAATTAGAACACCGAGCTATGTGGGCTTTAAAGCAGCTGAACTTGGATTTGGATAAAGCCGGTGCTTTAAGGAAGTTGCAGATATCCGAGCTTGAAGAGCTAAGAAACGAAGTATATGACAATGCTCGGATCACAAAACACAGAGCCAAACTTTTTCACGATAGATCCATTCACCGGAAAATTTTTGTCTTAGGACAAAAGGTTCTATTGTACAATTCACGACTCCACCTTTTCCCTGGTAAATTGAGAACCAGGTGGTCAGGACCATACATAGTACATAGAGTCTTCTCACACGGTGCGATCGAGATTCTTGACCCAAATAATGGCAACAAATTCACTGTGAACGGTCAACGTTTAAAGCCATTCCTTACCACTGAATTCGTGTCACAAGAAGTTCATGAATTGGGTCTTTGCAACCCAGTTTATCTGTGACCATTCCATCTGTATAGTTCCCCGAGAATTTCCCTGCATATCATTTTGGGACCACTCTTGTAAATAATTTTCTTTTTCACTTTTGTAAATAATAAATAATAAAATAAAAAAAAATGAGGGATTTTTGTGCTTCAAAGAGTTTCAAATTCCAAGGATTCTATCTTCCCTAGGATTCCATTCATTTTCCTTTTCCTAGGGTTGTAAATACACTTTTGACCTAGGGCTAAATTTGGAAATTTCATTCTACCTACCCCTATAAATACTCTCTTCACCTACCCTTCCTCCCTCAAACGCACAAATCCTCTCAGATCTGAACTCCTTCTTCCCGAGCCGACCTCTGCCAAATTTTCCCTTCACCTGGAACCTCTGCACTGCCGCAATTTCCCATCTTCAGCCGCCAATCCGCCGCACTCCGGCCACCTCTGGTGCTCTGAAAAATTTTGGTCGGCTGATTTATTCTTCTGGTGGCAGATCCAGAGACATTCTTCCAGATTCTGTCCCGGGTGCCTTCTGCACATCTGTTTTTAGATTTCCCCCCCACGATCTCCGGGGGTGGTTTGATTTCTCATACTTAAATCCTTTGCTTTAATTCCATTATCATACTTGGCCCCGAATTTGTTTGTAGAAAGGGATTTTTCCATACTTTTGAATGATAGTGAGGGTATGGGCACATCTTTGTGGATAGAATACATGCATGGAATTGGTACTCTTTGGTCTATGATAACAATGACTACGATGCATATTATTGTCCTGATCTTGTCACTACTTTTTATAATTCAATTGATCATGCATCTGTGAATTTTGACACGCACCAATTTGTAGTACACATGCTATTCGGTGACTTCCTTGTCACAATCCCACTCATTGCTGAAATCACTGATGTCCCCATTCATCCCCACCATAGCGACCCCTTGCCATTGCTAGATTACATAACCATCATGGGAGTCCGCTGCACAATACAGGACCGTGGGCTCAAAGCCAACACGACTTTTCGAAATGTTCATTGCATTGGACGCTGGGTCTAACGCAACATTTTTGGGCTTGACCATCAATCATCCTTTAACAGACCCGTGTTTCAAATAATCCATGATTTAATGACATGAAACCACACGGTCTGTTTGAATAGGGCCATCTTCCATGCCATTCTTGAAAATTCCTCCCGCACTCGGGGTGCAAAGCATCCCATTCAATCTTAATCACACGTCTGTGTAAACATTTCATATCAGACGCTGTCTTTAATACATTTGACCGAGTGCCTGTTACTGTAGAGAGACCCACAAGCTCATATAATGGTTGCTTGCAGGCACTCTGGACACCCAGTGCCCAGCCTGAGGATGTACCTGTGGAGTCCTCTTCGGAGGAAAGCCTAGAGGTGATAGATGAGCCACATTTTTGGAGGCAGGACCCCCCAACAGAATCAAGAGCCTTCATGTCCACCATCTGGAAGGGCATGAAGAAGATATTTAGGGGGCAGGTCTGGCTTAGGAAAAGGTAGAGGAGCAATCCTATCGATTAGAAGGTATGGAGGCAGCGTTGAGGAGATCACAGTCGGCTGGACCTAGCACCACATCGGGTCCAAAGTGACAGAGGGAGTAGCTTTATCCTTTCCCTATTTCATGCATCATTTCATCTTTCATACATTGAGGACAATGCATGAGATAGGTATGGGGGGGGTAGATGCTAACATAGGATTTTTCATTTTCTTTTTAGGCCTTTTATTTTTTAGGATTTTCACTTTCTTTTTAGGTTTTACCTTCCTTTTTAGATTTTACTTTTCTTAGAAAAATATAAAAAAAATAATAGAAAATAAAAAAAAAGGAAATTCTTGATCCATGTTTAAAGAATCAAACTTGAAATTTAGGGATTAAGGAAGCTCTTAACTAAGATTTCTAATTATAAGTTGAAAAGAGGAGTTTTGTTAGATTTTTAGGTTAAGTAATAAAGGATTAGAAAAATTACTAGATTTTAATTCTTTCTTTAGGATATATACATTAAACATATTGAAGGATTAATCAAGGACTTTGTGATTTTAGTTACATATATATATAATAAATATATATATATATAGGAAAAAAAAAGATGTATATAAATAAATAATAAATACTTAGCCACTGATTAAGCTGGTTAGTCGTGCCTCAAGAAGCATTGTCGATCACGCCTAAAGGTGGTTAAGTCCTTAAATTCCTTCGTGGCCTAGTTTACTTGAGTCATCGAACCCGAGGGATGTTTTCTCATCTGGTGCCCTAAGACCGTCTGGTTTGGGAGTCATCGGTAAGAGACTCGTTACAAGGGTAAACTAGAAAGCCTAAGGATGATAAGAAAATGAAAATAAATAAACATTTTATATAAAATAAATAAATAAAAAAAGAGAAAAAAATGTTATATATATTAGTAAATAAATGAACTTAGTCTAAGAAAGATCCTTCATATTTATAGATGTATATATCCTAGGATTTATGCAAAATCTGGTTTTTGATCTTTTCCCTAAAAACTTAACCTAAGTTGAAAACAAAACTCTAAATAGACGCTTATAAGAGGAATGAAAAGATTAGGGTAACCTGAAACCTATAGCTCAAGTTGGAATCTTTAAAACATGAATCAAATTTTCACTAACCCTTTTATTTTCTTTATGGATTTTGTGGGTGCAATCCGCTGAAAACCCTCAGGAGACAACACTCCTCCTCTAGGGTAACCTAGAGGTTTAACGGCTTGTTGCACGCGCTCAGTGCAATCGTGTCACCTACGAAAGTGGTTTAATAAACTAGTTAGGATTTTTCTTTCTTTTTCTTCCTTTTTGCTCGAGGACGAGCAAAAGCTAGGTATGGGGGTGTGATTGTTATACATATTTGCATATTTTACCACTTCCATACCATGCATATTGTAAATAAAAATGTGATTTTTAATCCTTTTCTCTCTATTTTTGCAGGTCCACATCTTAAAAGAGAAAAAGCCCAAAATCTCTTTAATTAGCAATAATTAAAGAGATTAATTCAAAGCCCAAAAGAACCCAAGATTTGAATCCAGAATCAGGAGAGATCCGCGCGCCAACTCAATCTTCCAGAAGGCCACGTGGATAACAACCTCGCAACAAACTCACAACAGAAAATCTGGCCTCAACGGCCCAGATTTTGCCGCCAAATCCAAGATTTTCCCGCCAATTTGCGGCAGTTGTGATTCTGTTAGATCCCGGATTTTGCGCCAACGGCCAGGGCTCTAGATGATTCTCACTGAGGGCTATAAATACATGACCAGGGTCTTCAAGAGAGAGCAGAGAAGAGAGAGGAGAAATTAGGGGAAACTCTTGTATTTTATTTTAGTATTCTCCTAGGTTTTAGTCTCCATCTTCTTCCTCCTAGAGATTTTGTCAAAGAGAGAAAGAGAGTGCTGTTGAAAGCTTGTAAGCAAGGAGGTGACATTACTTGTAAGTAAGGATTAATCAAAGCTTCATTCTTCTCTTTACAAGCTCTAGTACGTTGCTCTATTTTGCTTTACTTTCTTGTTTTCGTTCTAGTTCATTTCCATTGCTTTACTTCTCTTTGCTTTACATCATGAATTGTTGCTTTGTTTCTTATGTAATGGATAGCTAAATCTCTATTGCATGGCTAGCTAACAACTTACCTAGCTAACTTCTATCTCTTTGGATGATTGTAAATTTATATACTTGCATTGTTAGAGTTTCTTTTGCTTTCCAAGGAAGTAGAGTTGCTTTCCCTTGGTAAATGCTTGTTCAAACTCCATATGATTCATGTGTGCCTCATTTAGAGCCTTGTCTAGAACAAGAGCCTTGATGGAACATGGAGATGGATCACCAAACATGTGCTACTTGTAGAACAACTTCTTTACTTCAAGCTAATTTGTTGTTATATCTTGAATGTTTAAATGAATGTTGATTCTTCTAACTTAGCATCCCTTGAGTACCAATCCTAGAGTTCATCATTGAAAATCTATCTAGAGAGCCAATGAATCAATATGAGGCAATCAAGCATCACCATTGAGTATAGTAAGTTAGTGAAGTAAAGTTAGCTAGCCATGTACTTTCTCATCTAAAGTTTTCCAACATTTTTTTTACTAGCTTCTTTTCTTAAGCAATACACTTCGCCAAAGTTCTTTTGATTTCTTTTTCATAATGCACAAATCCACCACTTCTTTAATTTTCTTTTCCATGCTTCTTGAATTTGTGTAAATACAAAGAAGAATCTTCGTTTTCATTTCTTCACTACAAACCGTAAAACTTCTATCATGAGCTCTCCTCGAGAATCGACTCGGTATAGCCATTGCTATAACGGAGATTGGAAAGGATACATCAATCATTGAATACATTTGTGGAGTGATCAAGAGCACACAAGGTTGTTTCTAAACCTTCTTTCTTTGTTAAATATTTGTGCAAGAACTTCACACATCTCTTTCCTAACCAAATTTCTTACACTTGGTCAAAATAAGATGACTTGTTTAATTTTTAGGGAATTTGTGAAAGTAATTTAGTCTTGATCATTCCTTGATATATGCACACTTTATACACTTACACACTTAGGGTTCAAATACAAAGACTCTTATGCCTTATTAAAAAGAAAAAGAAAAAATACATATATGTATATCTATGAAAAATAAACAAATCTAATTATTGATTAGCTAGGTGCTTTGACCTAAGAAAGCCTTGGTATTTATGCAAAGAAAATTAGATAAGTTTGAAAAAATATATAAATCCTCTGATTAAGCTGGGTATTTGTACCTCATGAAGCATAAGTATTCACGCCTAAAAGGGATACATTTTTTAAATAAAAATCCTTAGTTTCGTGGCCTTGTCTGCTCGAGTGTTTAAGTCCTTAGGGGTGTTTTCTCACCTGGTGCCCTAAGACTGTCCAGTTTGGGTGTCACCGACTAAAGGCTCGTTACATAAGCATATTAGAAAGCCTAATGGAATTGAGGAATACATATCACCAAAAATAAATATAAATAAGGCATAGGAGTTAATGTTAAAGAACTCTTAGTCAAACTTCACGGTCACACAAGTGCATATGACTCAGGGTAAAGTAATAGACTAGATGAAAAATACAATTTGACTCCTTACTTTAATTGATGACATATTTTTGAATAGAGACTAAGCTTAGGAATGAAAAGTTCGATATTCCTATAACTTATAAATTACTTGAACTATTACAAATATACTTCAAATATTTTTTTTCTTTTCAAAAAGCTTTTCTAAAATACTAAAATTTTTTCTTTTTCTTTATGGATTTTGTGGATGGAATCCACTGAAAACTCTCACGAGACAAAACTCGTCCTCTGGGGGTACCCTAGAGGTTTAACAGCTTATTGCACATGCTCAGTGCAATCGAGTGACCTGAGAAAGTGGTCTAATAATTGATTCGGATTAGTTTTGATGTTTTGCTCGAGGGCGAGTAAAAGATAAGTGTGGGAGTGTGATCGGTCACATATATTGCATATATATTATCACATTACCATGTTTATTATCTATAAATCCTATTAATAAGTCTTATTTTTTCTATAAAGTACAGGCCCATTGCTAAAAAAAGGGAAGAAAAACAAGCCAAAAGCCCATCAAATTCGTATTTAATTCAGAATTAATTTGAAATCAGAAGATCAGGGCAGATCATGGCAGATCAGAGAGTTTGAAAATCGGTTAATTTAGATATATAAAAATTCAAATTGGTTAGCTTGAGAATCACCGAAGATCAGATCAGAATCAGAGTTAAACAGCAAATCCAGCTGGACAAAAGGGAGTCAAATCCCGCACCATAAAGATCTCCACCAGGATGTGGCCATTTGGCCACATCCTGGCCACGGATCCGCAGCCCAAGCCATGGATCCACGGCTTGTTAGAGGAGATAAGGGGAGTGTTTACTCCCCTTATCTCCTCACTCCTTTCCCTCTGGGTTTTTGCCTATAAAAGGTAGGGTTTTATACTGAAAAAGGAGCGAAGATTAGGATTAGAATTCTTTTTTATTCTTTAGGATTTTAGGAGTATTGTTAGATAGTATAGAAGTTGTATCTTTATTTTATAAGTTGTAGTTCAGTTCAAATACCAGTGAGAGAGAGGAATTGAGCGATTGTAATCTGAAGATTGAAGTGATATCAATAAAAGGATCAATCTTTCTCTTCTTCCACTCCAGTTCACGGGTATGTTTTGCTTAATTTACATGTATTGTTTTTCATCTTCTATGAGTAGATAATTTCATTTTCTGGGCTCACTATTGTTCCTTTCTCCGATCCCTCTTCTTTTTGAATGGTTTTGATGAAAAGACCCAATGAATCATTTGCATGCCTAAACTAAGACTTTCTTGTTGAAAGTGTTCTTGAAGGCATATGAGGATGGGTTTGAATTTTTAAACTTCTACTTCTTTTAAAAAACATCTCTTGAACTTGTTTTTATCTCATACTTGAACTCCTTGATGATTTAACATTCAATTCAAGACGATTTCTTAAAGAAAAGAGTTAATTTTTCCAAACTATCTTATGTGCTTTGCTTAAAACTTTCTAAACTCAATCTTATATTTTTGCCTATGATCAAGTTGAGGCACTAAGGATTTCAAGAGAAGAACACATGTTGAGTAGTGAAATAGTGAGCCCAGATCTTCTTCGTATATTAAAAAACAACAAATCACTCTTCAAGCTTTACAAAAAATCACCTTTTCTAAAGCCTTCAATAAATTTGCAAATTTTCTTTTAATCATCTCCCTTCTCTCCATTCTCTTTTGCAACTTAAAAGAAAGACACCAACTTCATTCTTAGTTACTTAACAAAAACACCGAAAAGCTTTTATCGCATTCCTCCTCGTGGACACGAGCCGTTAGCCCAAAGCTACACGGTAATCCTTTCACTTTCATTTTGCAATCACCACATATTTTTGGATCAGATTCGTGAATGGAATTGGTATGCGTTAGTCTATGATAATTCTGAACATGAGGTGTACTATTGTCCTGAGCTTATTAAGATCTTTTATGCATAAATTGATCAAGCCTCATTGATTTTGATAAGCACCACTTCACTATACACTTGCCTTCTGGGGACCTTATTATCACTGTTGACATGTTAGAGAACTACACACAAGTCCCTAGCAACCTGCACCATAACGACCCCCTACCTTTAATTGAGTACATGACTGCAATGGGGGATCGCTGTACCGAACAGGATAGAGGGCTCAAAGCCAGCACTACGTTTCGCAACATATATTGCGTTGGATGCTAGATCCAACGCAACATCCTTGGGCTTGACCATAAGACCTCCTTTAATAGGCCGGTGCTGCAAATCATTCACGATCTTATGACTAGGCAGCACACCGTTTGCATCAATACGACCATCTTTCACTATAGCATCACAAACTCCACGCGCACACGCCGTGCCAAATACTCCCATCCAGTTTTGGTCACTCGTCTGTGTAAGAACTTCTTACCAGACGCAGTATTTGATTATTACGATAGAGTATTTGTTACACTAGAGAGGGCAACAAGTGCTTATAAAAGTTGTCTTCATGCTGTCTGGACCACTAATGTCCAGCCCGAAGATGCCCCGGCTGAGTCCTCTTCAGAGGAACTCTTGGAGGCTAATGATGACCAGGCTTTTTGGCACCAGGACCACCCTATTGATTCGCGAGCCTTCATGTCTACCATTTGGAGAGGCATGAAGACAATCTTTACGGGGCAAGTTAGACTGAGGAAGCATGTAGAGGAGCAGACATCTCGCCTAGACCGCATAGAGGAGGGTTTGTAGCAATCATAGTCGGCCGGACCTACCACCACCGCTGGTCTGAGCTGCAGGAGGGGGTGATATCCTTTTTTTTACCTATTTCATGCATATATTTTACTTGCATATATTGGGGATAACGCATAAGATAGGTATGGGGGTAGATACTAACATAGATTTTTTTCGTTTTTAGGATTTTTGTTTTTTTAGATTTTCTAGGATTTTCTTAGATTTTTCTTTTCTTACATAAAAAAAGAGAAAAAAGAAAAATAAAAATAAGTGTTTTCTGTGATCCATTTTTAAAAAAAGAATTAACTTGATCTTAGGAATTAGGGAAATTCTAAGCTAGAATTTTTTGATATAAGTCAAATAAAAAGTATTGTTGGATCTTCAGGTTAAGAAAGAAAAGAATAGAAAGATGGTTAGACTTTGAATTTTTTTTAAGCACTATATACATTTATATGTTGAGGGATTAATCAAGGACTTAGTAACTTTATTTATATTTATATATATATATATATATATAAAGAAGAAGAGAAAAAAAATAAAAAAATAAAAAATATATATATATAAATGTGATAGAAATTAATAAAAACTTGATCACAAATTAAGCTGGTTAGTTGTGCCTTAAGAAGCATAATCAGTCACGCCTAAAGGTGGTTGAGTCCTTAGCATTCGTGGCCTAGTTTACTCGAGTTCTTGAATCTTAGGGATGTATCCTCTTCTGGTGCCCTAAGACCGTCTGGTCTGGGAGTCATCGGTAAAAGACTTGCTACATGGGTGAATTAGAAAGCCTAATGAAGCTAAGGAAATAATGTAAATATATATATATATAAATAAAAATAATAATATATATATAAATAAATGTACCATAGTCTAAGAACAATTCCTCATACATATAGATGTATATATGTTAGGCTTAATACAAAATCTAGTTTTCTCTCTATTTTTGAACACTTAACCTAAGTTGAAGATGAAACTTCGAATAGAAACTTATAAAAAGAAGAAAAAGTTTAGGGTAACCTGAAACCGAAAGATCACCGAAGTTCTTGAAAAAATAGGTCATAAACTTTTTTTTTCCTTTTTTTGAAAAACCACGAACATTATTTTGTTTTAATTTGGATTTTGTGGGTGCAATCCGCTGAAAACCCTCAGGAGACAACACTCCTCTGCTAAGGTAACCTTGAGGTTTAACGGCTTGTTGCACGAGCTCATTGCAATCGTGTCACCTACGAAAGTGATGCAATAATTTAGTTATGGTTTTCTCTTTTTTCTTTGCTTATTTTGCTCGGGGACGAGCAAAAGCTAGATATGGGGGTGTGATTGGAGTTCATTTTGCATCATTTTATATCACCTTACCATGCTTTATGTTAATAAAATAGGGTTTTTATTGCTTTTCTCTTTTATTATTCAGGTCCATTCTTTAATGGAGAAGAAGGCCCAAATCTTGGAATTTTTAAGGAATTAAAAATATTTTTAGGAGCCCACATCAAGGAAGCCCAATTCTGGAACGGACCAAGGCATATTTCCCAACTTCTAGAGCTCCAGCTGGGCACCTGCAGCGTAACGGAATGTCGGAGCAATCGCTGGGTAATGGCCAAGATGCTGCTATGGAAAGGCGGCCCTGGCTGCGGATCCGCAGCATATCTTTGGCCGTTGATCAGGCGATTGATCCTACAGCTATTATGGGTTGCGATCTTCTTCTGTAGCCTATAAAAGGACCCCCAGGGCCTCTATAAAAGGGGAGGAGAGAATAGCATTTTGTTTAGGCAAATAGTTAGGATTTCTTTAGTTCTCTCTTAGGCTTCTTGTGTAATTTTTCATTTTCTCCTTCTAGATCTAGAAAAGAGAGAGAGAAGGTGAGAGAGATCTCTATAATTGAAGAAGTGAAATCTCCAATACAAGGCTCAAGCTTTCCTTCTACAATTTTCTTGTTCTATTGCATTTACTTCCAAGTTCTTTACTTTCTTGCACTTATTTCTATCATGTCTTCTTTCTTGTTTTTTTTTCTATGGCTAACTAATCCATTAACATGAATAACTAACTTCTAACACTACTACAACTCTTGGGTGATTGCTAACTCATATGAATCATTGGATATTTTTATTTCTAGTCATGTAATTAACAAGTCTTTTTATTCCCAATGAAGATGAGTAGTGTTTCAATTTTTAGTGAATGCTTTGTATCACCTCCATATGATTCATGTGTACCTCATTTAGAGCCTTGTCTCTTGAACAAGTGCTTTGATGGAACATGAAGATGGATCACTTTAGTATGCTAACACCTATTGTACAAGTTTCTTATTGCATGCTAGCTTATTATAGCTTTGATGAATTAATGAATCTTACATTCTTGTTTAGCATACCTAAGTGTGAACACCTATGTTCCATTATTGAAAACCTATTGTGAACGATGATCCAAGGAGGCCACCTAGCCAAGCCAAGATGAGAGCACATCCTCAATTCGGGACAGCATATTGATTTGACAAAGCATGATGTGCTATTGCCAATGAATCTATATGAGGCATGAATCACCCAACGAGATTAGTAAGTTAGTAGTGTAGAATGTTAGTTAGTCATGGTTTTCTCTCTATCAAATTTTAAACTCTTTTCTTAAACTTTCTCATTTTCCAACATCACCGTTTTTCATTTCGTTTTCCTCGCTTCCGTTTTTCTTTTCTTAAAAACTCTATAAAGATTCTTCACTCTCTTTCTACTTTGTTTTGTTTTTTGATTTTTAAACAAAGAAGAACCTTCATTTTTCTTCTCAAAATCTTCAACGTAAAAACTGTGAACGCTTTCATCGCTAGCCCTCCCTGCAGATACGACCCGTTATAGCTTGTGCTTTGAACGGTGATTCGAAGGAGTAAAGTAAATTTTCACACATATTCAGATTTTGATCATCAGCACAAGGACATAAACGGCTTACTCTAAACTCTTGTTTAATTCAATTACTCCTTTCGAACATGGCTGCCTGGCTGAACTTCTGTCTCGAACTTCGCAGATCTGGTGGTGGCTGTAGAACGCTCTGGTTTGAGAGGTTGGACCCGAATTTATGAGAAACAAAAGAAGGTTGAAGTCAGTTTTATAGAAGATGTATGTATCCTTTTCTCAAAGCTACCCTTTATTTGAATTTCAAATTCAAAATTTGAATCCTCGGAGATGTTGAAAACTGAATGCTCTTGGAAAAAGATAAAAGAGTTTTGAAATTCGAATTTTTGAAATTTTTTTTTGAAGTTTTAAAGAGGACGAAATAAAGAAGATAAAAACAAGGAAAGGATAAAGTTAAAAAAATTAAGGCAAGATTTCAAAAAAATTCAAAAAGAATCTAACCCCTTTTCCCATACCTAAATTATGCTATACCCCCATGCACAAAATCAGAATTGAGAATCGCCCCAAAATTTTTAAATTTGAACAAGAAATCAAGATCTTTATTTATCAAAAAATAATTCAATTTTGAAAACCACATTTCTCGAAAACAGCCCCAGAAAATAGGTAATATCGAAAGTGTCCTACCAGAGTTCAGCTGGCTGGTCGAAAATTCAGTCACTGGGCCGAACTTCTGGTCATTTGATGCTCTATCTTCTGGTTCTTATGTTGTGGTGAATTTGTAGTTCATCTGGGAGTATTGGATCAGTCTACAAAGAGGGGTACCTGACATGCAAAAGACACAAATTAGTACTAAAGAAAATTAAAAATAAATAAATAATAGAAGAAGTTTAAAAACTTGGGTTGCCTCCTAAGAAGTGCTTTAAGTTATAGTCATTAGCTAACTTCCTGCTGATCTTCATGGAGGCTCATGTATGCAATGTGTTAGCCTCGATAAGTTTCATACAATCTTTTGGCTTTTTTCCATATTTGGTTTGGTGGTGCAGCTTTCAAGTAATAACTTTGCTGCTTAAGTTTTGCATTCTTGGACTTGGTGGACTTGGGCTGATTAGAGTCTTTGCTAAACAATTTTGAGGCTCCTCTTTTGGTACATCAACTACTTGCTTGTCCTTCATATCAATTTTGAAGCATTCCTCGACATTCGATTGGTGTGGCGTGGTTTTAAAAACTTGAAAGTAACTTGCTCATCTTGTACCCAAAGAATTAGTTCTCCTTTTATATCAATCAAAGTTCTTCCTGTGGCTAAGAAAGGTCGGCTGAATATGAGAAAAATAGGAAAACATTACTGTCTTCGTCCATGTCAAGTATGAAGAAATCTACAAGAAAATAGAACTTGTCAACCTTAACAAGCACATCTTCAATAACACCAAGTGGATACTTTATCGATCTATCTGCCAATTGGAGTGAGACAGTAGTCTACTTTGGTTCTCCCAAACCCAATGCCCTAAAAATAGGGAGAGGCATTAAATTAATACTAGCACCAAGATCGCATAAGGCTTTTTCAAAATAAGAATCTCCTATGGTGCAAGGTATAGTGAAACTCCCTGAATTCTTAAGCTTTGGAGAAAGCTTGTTTAGCAGAATAGTGCTGCATTCTTCATTCAACATTATTGTTTCATGATCCTCTAGTTTTCTCTTATTTCTTAAGATCTCCTTCATAAACTTTGCATACTTGGGCATCTGTGCTAGTGCCTCTGCAAAATGAATGTTAATATGCAGTTTTTTAAATATATTTAGAAATTAAACATACTGCTTATTTGTAGCTTTTTGTTTGTGTTTTTGAGGGAATGGAAGTGGGGGATCATATGCCTTGATAACTGACTTCTCTGTAGGACCTTGCAGAGCCTGAGAATCTTCTGGTGTTCGGCTACCTGGCCGAGATTTCAGCTCACTGGCCGAACTTTGGCTCTGTATATCTCCTGCCTCCTTCTCTTTTTCTGAGTTTTCATCTTTGATGTCTGTTGGGGTAAGATTTTCTTTTCTTGAGACTTGGTCTTGTGCTAGCACTTTCAACTTCTTAACATGATTGCCTTGATGTGTTCTTTGGGATTCATGTCTGTGTTGCTTGGTAATGATCCCTGTGACTGATTGGATAGCAGGCTAGAAATTTGACTCATCTACATCTCTAAATTATGAATTGCAGCTGCTTGATTCTTTAGGTTGGTGTCTGTGGTGGTCATGAATGTTTGTGTGGTAGCAACGAGCTGTTGCATTATCTCCTCCAGGCTTGGCTTCTTCTCTTGGCTTAGCTTCTTCTCTTGTGGTGATGGCGGCAGCCTTGCTTACTATTACTGAAAGTTATTCGCCCTTGGAGACTATTGTTATTGTTGCCACCCCATCCTAAATTAGTATAATTCCTCTAAACTGGTGTGTACGTGTTCAAATTGGGGTTATTATTCCTCTGAAAGCTGTTCACGTAGTTTGCCTGCTTGGTTGAAGGGAACTCAAAGTTACCAACTTGTCCTTCCATGGCCTGTTGCCCTGCAACAAATTCATCATATGGAGGGTTTTGAGTTTGGATGGTGCTTACATTGTTTGTATTGAGTTTCATTGTTAACAATGCAAGTTGTGCATGTGTTGCAGAGATTGCGTCTATCTCATGTGCTCTGGTTATCTTCCTTGGCATCAATCTGATTGCCACTGGTAGCTATTTGAGGCCATCTCCTCAAGAAGCTCATATGCCTCATCACCTTCCTTGCCCATGAGTGCTCCTCCTGTGACCGCATCAATTATCATCTTGGTATTTGGATTCAATCCATTCTAGAAGAATTGGATTTCCAACCAAGCAGGAAGTCCGTGACGTGGGACTTTCCTGATCAATCTTTTGTATCTTTCCCAAGCTTCATAGATGCATTTAGATTCAAGTTGGGTGAAGGTTGTGAGATCACCTCGTAGTTTTGCCGCTTTAGATGGAGGGAAGTACTTTGTGAGTAACTTATTTGCCATCTCATTCCATGTTGCTATAGTATTCTCTGGTAAAGAATTGAACCATGTCTTCGCTTTATCCTCTAAAGAAAAAGGAAAAAGTTTCAACTTTATTACCTCCGGAGATACACCATTAATCCTTTGTGTATCGCATATCTCTAGAAAACTAGAGATGTGTTCATTGGAGTCGTCATGTGGGAATCCCCCGAATTGGTATGGTGTTGCACTATCTGAATTAACCCCGGCTTCAGTTCGAAGTTGTTTGTTTGACTTGTTGGTGTAATGATGCATGAATTGTCTTCAGTAAGAGAGGAAATAGCATAATCCCACAAGGATTTTCTCTCGTTTTGTTCCGCCATCGCTTTTTCTCAATCTTATCTCTCCTTAAGTAAGCATCTGAAGGTTCTTTCGATATCTAGATCAGTTTTATGAGTTCTGCACTCCTTGAACATCTCATCTACTAGGAACAGTAAATCTGGAGAAAGCTCAACTCTGTTCAGAACAAGAGTTCGGCTACCTGGCCGAACTATGTGCTCTGCTGAGGTTGAACTTCCTGTAATCTGCAGAGAAAAAAATTTTATATTAGATCTACAAATAGAATTCAAAGCAGAATAGTAATCGATATTGTTGATATGAAAATTATACAATCCCTGGCAACGACGCCAAAGACTTGATGTGTGCAAATTCGAATGGCAAGTATACCAATCATTAACAAGTAATATAGAGTGAATAGAGTATCGTTCGATGAGGATTGTTGTTTAAAGTAACAACTTAATCTTTTCTTGTTCTATTTGAATAATCAATTTTGTTGAAAGATGTTGTGACTAAACTATTACTGAAAAGGTTTGATTTGATTATGAAAAGAACTAGCGTAATGATTTCGATAATTATAATCAGATAAAATATTATGCTTGTGCTAAGTCATCCTATTCATACTAACAATCGAAATTTCTTATCCTAATTAGTACTTTCTCTCAAATGGTACCAATTCTATCTTCTGCATCTAGAATCTACAATCTCTCGATCTAGTAGATTGTGATCAGCCACTGATACTGCATATTTATTGTCATATTCCCATATTTATTATTAATAAACTCTATTTTTAATTCTATTTATTGTTTAATTATATGCAGGCCCATTACTAATGGAGGTGGAAAAGAAATATGCCCAAAAGCCTACTTTAATTTTGATTTAAATCTTAATTAAAGAGGAGATACAGGAGGATAAAGATGATTTTAGCTGAAGATCAACGCATATCTGGAGGATCACATAAAATAAAACTGGTTAATTTGGATTTATATGAATTCAAATCAGTTAGCTTGAGGATCACCGAAGATCAGATCAAAACCAGAGACCAAACAACAAATCCAGCCAGATAAAAGGGGACAAAATCGAATGATATCAAATCTCCATCTGGATGTGGCCGCCATTTGGCCACATCCAGGCCGCAGAAACGTGGCCAAATCCGTGTTCCCGCGGCCAGTTAGTGGAGATAAGGGGAGTATATTCCCCCTTATCTCCTCACTCCTTCCCCTCTTGGATTTTGCTTATAAATATCAGAAAATTAACTGAAGAAAGAGAGCAATTAGACAGAGAAGGATTCTTAGGCTAGTTTTTGTTCTAGGTTAGTTTAGGTTTTTATTTTTCTTTTCATGTAACTTTTATTTCTTTGTAAGTATATTAGATTGTGATTCATGTAAGTAAGAGAAAGAGAGAGAGAGATTGAGAGAGAGAGATTTATGTTGAGAGTGACACCGATGTAACCTCCTTTCTTTCATCATTTCTGCAAGCAATAAAAAGGTAAATTGTTTATGTTTTCTTGTTTTTTATATTCTTCTTCTCTTTTCTACTTTCCCTCTTTTTGTTTTTGATAAGTATCCAAGCGATCTAGTAGCATCGGTATAGCCTTGTTATTTGTTTACCAATGAGATTTCATGATGATAATCTCTTCCTCAAGATTATGTATCATTTCATTCTTATTTGTCTTGATGATGTAATGTGAATGGGGGCTGAGCTCAATCTTATGAATTATGCGTTGATCGACTCCAAAGCAAGATAAACGTGCAAACAATCCAAGGTAAGTCATCAACCGGAAGAGGTAGGTAAGTTCTTTTAGTTTTTATTTCTTTCTTTTAATCTTTTAGTTTAGATCACTACCATCTTTCAACTCTTTTATTCACTCTTTTTAATTTCTTTATATAAAATCATTTTCTATTTTCTTCACCTTCTCAATCTACCACTTTCTTCACAAATTAACATAAATTATTTTCTTTTTCTTTTCAAGAACTAAAAAAAAGAACTTTAACCATTCCAAGTGAACTAAAGAGAACTTGCAAAAAGCTTCCATCACCAGTCCCTTCTTGTGGATCACGACCCACATAACTGATCGATGGGGAAACCAGCACTCAAAATGTGTTTTTATGAAATCAATATGAAAAGCTCGAATGTGCTAATGTACCCTCGATACTTCCGTTATAGCATTGGCTTAACGGGTCGTATCCACAGGGAAGGGAGGCGATAGAAGCATTGACAGTTTCTATTCCCGTTATTTGTTAACACTTCTTCTTTGTTGAAAGAATGAAAAAGAAAGTGAAAAGAAAAGAAAATGAAATCCAGAATGTGATAGGTGAGGAGAGCGATGAAAACGGCGATGGAAAAACAAAATAAGAAGTGGTTTGAAAATCAAAATAGAAAAAGAGATGGAACAAGGATGAACTAAGAAGGCGATGAAAACAACGATGAAAATGAATGGAAGAATTTTGGAAAACGATTTCTAAAACAAAGTAAAAGAAAACTCATGGCTACTAACTACTAAATGCTCCACTAACCATGCTAACCTCTTCGAGATAGTTGCCTCACATTTTGATCCTCGGCCATCACAATCCTTGGATACAAGAAACGATACAAAGCATGGCTCATGGATGGTTCTTTACAATCAAAACATTGCAACAAGAACAAGCTAATACAAGCATCACTCATTACACTACTAACATGAAATAAAAGAGCATGAAATAAAAGAGAGTTAGCTTGGTTAGCAAGTTAGCAAGTTAGCAAGTTAGATGTTAGAACCCATCATCTTTGGCCATCAATGGCTCTTGCAAGAACAAGGCCTTGTAGAGGCAACCCGATTCATGTGGATTATCAAGTAAGTGGTTAGATGGTTAGTGGTTAGTAGTTAGATTGCCATGAGAAGAAAAACTAGCAAGAAATCATGTTAGAAGGTGAAGGAGATTACAATGGAGGAGAAAGGAGGCACCTTTACATAGAGTGTCACTCTCTATTACATCAATCCCTCTCAATCTCTCTCTCTATGAATCACTCAGCCCTACTACAATGATCTAAAAACAAAGAAAAGAAAATACAAGAAATGAAGAACGCTCACCTACACTACACTAAAATCTGCACCTACTCCTAAAAACGAAATCTGCTTGCGCTCTGGCTCTCTGCAGGGCTATTTATAGGGCTCAGAAGGATCCAGAAGACGAGACGGGGCCACGCGTCGAAAATCGACGCGTGGCTCCACAACTTTGCCGCGTTTTCTCCAAGTTTTCCGCGGATTCTCGGCAATTCCAGAGAATTAAATCTCTGGATTTCATCAGGGGCTTCGTCTGGCTTCTAGCTGCTTCCAGATATATCCTATTTCTGGTATTGTCGCCCGACTATTTGTCTGACAGCTCAGGAGTCTAGATTCAATGCATGTTCTAGAAAATCCTTTGCTTGGCCTCCAAGTAATTACGGGATTAATTACCATAAATTGGGATGAATTAGGCTCTTATTCCCTCTTTGCCCTTGGACTTTGGATCTACCTGCAATTAAGACCAAAACACGATTAAGACGACTATTTATTCATTAAAACTGTGAGAGAATGCGACATAATAATGCAGAATTGTAGACTAATCAATAACCACTTGCTATCGCGGTAGTATTTGAAAATCACCTAGAGGGGGGTGAATAGGTGATAATGCTAATCAATGCACAAATAAAAATTATGATGCAACAATCTCCCAAAACAAGACTAGAAGCCGGATTCCCCGTAAAGGGCTCTGAACTCCTTCCTTGTGATTCCTCTGAATATGAGTTGGAGGTGCACAATGCAATCTTGTTGTATGGGACTTTGATTGACAAGATGAATGAAAACAAGTGAATATAGCAATGAAAATAGCAAGCATGTAATAAGAGCAATGAAAGTAAAGTAACAAGCAAGAGCAAGTAAACCAAACGCAAACACCGAGAATTTTTCCGAGGTTCGAGCATTCAGCTCTACGTCCCCGCCTTCCCCAGAAGGATTTCTAACCACTATAACTTCACAAAGATGTTACAAATACACCGGAGTACCCAACTCCACAATCTCAAGTACAAGTATCTCTTGGTGATCAGAAGACCACAAACTCTCTCTTGAAAAAAAATCTCTTCCCTTACAAAAATCCTTATAGAACAATGAGTAGGATTGAAGCTCTTGTTTGTAAGTGGAAAAGGAAAACTAAATCAGAGAGTTTTGAAAAACACTTCAGAAAATGAGAGAGAATTTCAGCACAAAACCAAGAAACTAAGCTCTTTTGAATGCCTTAAACTTTTGAAATTTTTGCAAATATTTCTTGTAAAGAACCTCTCCCTAAACACCCCTATTTATAGTAGAGGGCTAGGGTTTAAAAATAAAACTCACTTAAGGCTTATTAGTAGAAAGTATTAGGATCAGCAAATATCATTTAAACCCTTTTTAGAAAGAAAAAGACAAAATAAAACAGCTCAGAAAAATAGCCGTTACTGTTCAAACGGCTCTTTCGATCGACCAGTCGGTCGACCGATGTTCAAAAATAAGAGCCGTTGCCGGCTCTCGGTCGACCGCTCGGTCGACCGAAAAATACAGAGAGCAAACGACTTACAGTCAGGCAGGTTTCGGTCGACCGCTCGGTCGACCATGAAACGTGCACACGGATACGCACCTGCTGCCGAACCTCAGTCGACTGGGACGGTCGACCGACTTGACCTGACACAAAGTCGGTCGGCCGGTCGGTCGACCGGCTCAGGTCAAAAGTCAAAACAGAAACAGAATTTGAAGGGAATTTAAAATTAACAAAATAGGTTTGAATAGAGATATATATGAAACATAAAAATGAGTTTGTAGCCAGAAGATTGTATCCAAAAATATTTTGTACATTTTCTAGGAAATATCTTTGGAAATAAGATGTGCGCAAAAACGTGTGTGATGGAGCTTCAAACCTATTCACTATTCTTTAACAAAACTATAAAACTAGAACAAATCTAATGAATTATCTTGAGCAATCTTGAAGTCTTGAGCCATGCAATACCTTTCTAGAGCCTTCTCTTCTATGTTCCTTCCTTGATGTGCAAAACGCCTTCTTTACTTCATGAATCTAGAAGTTCTTGCAATAGCTAAGCAATGGTCTCCAAATATGGTACTAACCTGAAACTTATCTTAAATAAACTGATTAGTATCAAATAGCTCTTATTTGTTTTGTTATCATCAAAACTCTAAACAAATAGAGAGTGTAACCTTTTGGGTCAACAATCTCCCCCTTTTTGATGATGACAAAACAAATAGGCTATGAACAAAAGTATAAGGGAGGACAAAGCTCCCCCTCAAATTATGCTATATAAAACAAGGAAAAACAATGTAAGTTGCAAGTAAAAAAAATCCATGAAACTAAAAACCATAAATACAATGGGATATAAAATACTTGCAAGACACTTAAGCTCAAATATAAGAATTCATTGAAAACTTTTGAAATTTTGAAAACACATCAAAAACCAAAAACATATATAAACTCATATGGAACCAAAAACCATATGAACTCATATTTCTATACATAAACTCATTCTCCCCCTTTTTGTCATACATCAAAAAGGGTTAAGAAAACATTTTTATTCAATAACACAAACATTAAGTTCACCACAATTAAAAGAAAATCTAGTAAAATCAAGTGGTTTAGTGAAAATATCGGCAAGTTGCAAATCCGTAGAAACATAATCAATATCTATATCCCCTTTCTCAAAATGATCTCTAAGAAAGTGATATCTAATCTAAAAGTGCTTGGTCTTACTATATTGATTTGCATTCTTAGTCATATGTATAGTACTAGTATTATCACAAAATATTTTTATATGGTTATAATGAAAATCAAAATCAAGGAGAGTATGTTTCATCCAAAGGACTTGTGCACAACAAGCCCCCGCGGCAACATACTCCGCCTCAGCGGTTAAGAGAGCTACGGAATTTTGTTTCCTAGAGGACAATGAAACAAGACAATTACCAAGAAATTGACATGTCCCACTAGTACTCTTTCTATCTACTCTACAATCATCATAGTCGGCATCCGAATAACTCGTCATTGAGAAATCTCCGATTTTCGGATACCAAAGACCCATTCCAATTGTGCCCTTAATATAACGAATAATGCGTTTTACCGCAATAAGATTGGACTCTTTGGGACACGATTGAAATCTAGCACAAATACACACACTAAACATTATGTCCGGCTTACTTGCCGTCAAATACAAAAGACTACCTATCATGCTTCTATACAATTTAATGTCAATATTTTTACCTTGGTCATCCTTATCAAGCTTGGTTGTAGTTGCCATGGGAGTGTTGCAAACTTTAGAGCCCTCAAGTCCAAACTTCTTTACGAGTTCCTTTGCGTACTTGGCTTGACATATGAAATTTCCATCTTGCAATTGCTTGATTTGGAGTCCAAGAAAGAAATTCAATTCACCCATGGAAGATATTTCAAACTCACATTGCATAACCTTTTCAAACTCCTTGCATAAAAACTCATTAGAAGATCTAAAAATTACATCATCAACATAAATTTGCACAATTAAAATGTCATTATCAATATTCTTAGTAAAAAGAGTTGTGTCTACTTTGCCTTTAACAAAATCATTTGAAATGAGAAACTAGAAAGCCTTTCATACCAAGCTCTTGGAGCTTGTTTCAATCCATACAAAGCTTTATCAAGTTTAAAAACAAAATTAGGATGAACATAATCAACAAAGCCGGGAGGTTGTTCAACATAAACTTCTTCAATTATAAAACCATTCAAAAATGCACTTTTCACATCCATTTGAAAAATTTTAAAATTTTTAAAAGATGCAAAAGCTAGTGTCATCCGTATGGCTTCAAGCCGTGCTACGGGTGCAAAGGTCTCCTCAAAGTCAATTCCCTCAACTTGAGTGTAACCTTGGGCCACTAACCTAGCTTTATTCCTAATGACATTACCGGACTCATCCATCTTGTTTCTAAAGATCCACTTATTACCAATTATTGGTCTATCGTGGGGCCTAGGAACAAGGTGCCAAACTTGGTTGCGCTCAAATTGATTGAGTTCCTCTTGCATGGCTAGCAACCAATATGAGTCCGCCTCGACTACGAGGATGCTTTTTGGTTTAAAATGAGAAATTAAAGCAAAGTTACCACATAAGTCATGGAGCTTGGAGCGAGTTGTTACCCCTTTGAGACATCATCTAAGATGAGTTCCTTGGGGTGGTTTGTGGCGTATCTCCAATCTTTAGGAAGCGGTTGAGAGCTTTCCTCTTTATCCTCTTGAACATCACCAATTGATTCTTACTTTTCTTCTTGAACGGGTGAGTCCTTCAAGGATAGTCTCTCCATGTCTTCACCTAATGGGTCAATCTCTACAACATTCTCAACAACCACATTAGATTCTTCAAATTTAACATGCATGGATTCTTCAATGGTAAGTGAAGACCTATTTAATACTCTATAAGCTTTGCTAGTAGTAGAATATCCCACAAAGATTGCTTCATAAGCCTTAGCATCAAATTTACCTAAGTTATCTTTAGTATTTAAAACAAAACACTTGCATCCAAAAACTTTGAAATATGAAACACTAGGTTTTCTAGAATGATACATTTCAAAAGATGTTTTGGAAGAATTTTTACACAAATAAATACGATTTGAAATATAGCATGCGGTGTTTACGGCCTCGGCCCATAAATATTGAGGGAGGTCATATTCACTTATCATGGTCCTAGCCATCTCTTGAAGTGTTCTATTTTTCCTTTCTACAAGTCCATTTTGTTGTGGAGTTCTAGGACATAACATTTCATGCTTGATTCCCTTTTCATCACAATAAGCCATGAAGAGTTGGTTAACAAACTCACCACCTCTATCACTCCTTATTTTCAAAATCGAAAAACCTTTTCTTTTTCAACCCTTTTTCGAAAAACTTTAAAATGAGAAAAAGTTTGATCTTTGTGTTCCAAAAAGAAAACCCAAGTGAAACGGGAAAAATCATCAACTAAAACAAATGCGAATCTACTACCATTTAAACTCTTAGTTTTAGTTGGTCCAAAAAGATCCATATGAATTAATTCTAATGGCCTAGTTGACATGATATCCTTGATTGGTTTGAAGGAAGACTTGGTTTGTTTCCCAAGTTGGCACGCACCACAAATGCGGTCTTTCTCAAACTTCAAGCAAGGTATACCCTTCACCAATTCCTTAGAATTAATCCTAGAAAGATGATCAAAAGATGCATGTCCTAATCTTCTATGCCAAAGCCAAGAATTTTCATCAAAAGCATTAAAGCATTTAGTAGAACAATCTAAATTAAGCATGTCAATGATATAAACATTATTGTCACAAAAACCGGTGAGAATACAATCATTGGTTTTAACATCAAAAATCTTGCAAGAAGAATCATCAAAAACAACTTTAAGTCCACGGTCACAAAGTTGACTAATGCTAAGCAAGTTATGCTTCAAACCATCAACAAGAACTACATTTTCTAGAATAGGAGATGCACCAATTTGAATGTTACCTATACCGATGATAGTGCCCTTGGAGTCATCCCCGAAGGTGACGGTGCCACCTTCCATGTACCTTGATAGGGTTGTAAAGTTATTGATGTCCCATGTCATGTGTCTTGAACAACCACTATCAAGGTACCACCGCTCCTTACGTCTTGGAGCCTTGGTGTGTACCTACATCAAATAATTTAGGACTTGATTTTGGTACCCACATTTTCTTGGGTCCTAAAGAGTTAGTCCCATGAACCCAAACAAGATTATTTGATCTACTTATTTGGTCATAACAAAACTTAGCCAAATGTCCATTCTTACCACAATAAGTACATCTATACACTCTACCTTATTTAAAAGCATAGTGAGTGTGAGACTTGTGAGCATGTGTGGATTTAGCATGAGTGTTGTGTGAAGTGTGAGCATGAGGAACTTAACATGAGAAGTGTGCTTTTTAGAAAACATTTCTTCAAGTTTCTTAGTGTTAAAAGCACAATCCTTCAAAACCTTTTCAAAATCAACAATTCTAGTTTTTAAAGAAGAAATTTTTTTTCATCAATCTTAGGAAATTTTGCTTTACAAGCAACTTTGTAAGCACTAAATTCATTTTGAGTAGAAATGAGATTGGAAGAAATTTCATCTTTTTCTCTAGAAACAATAGCAAGTTGATTTTTCAAAAAAGCAACTTCCTTTTCTAATTTAGAACATTCAATCTTTTTATTATCATAGGTTTTCGAGAGTTCAACAAAAGCATGTACAATAACTTCTTTAGTTAATTCATCATCTTCATCAAGAGGTTGTGGGGTTACCTTTGGTGTGTTTGCCATGAAACACATGTTCGTCGTGTCCACCTCGTCTTCGGATTTGCTTTCCGAATCCCATGTGGCTTTGTAGGCTTTCTTTTCCACTGGCTTCTTTGGCTTGAAGGAGGAAGTCATCTTCTTCTTGAAATCAGGGCAATCCGCCATGATGTGTTCGGGCTTTCGGCAATTGTAGCAAATGATTCTTCTCTCCTCTTTTCCTTCAAACTTCCTTCTAAAGTTGAGCTTGTTCTTCCGGTACAATCTCTTCACATTTCGTACAAGAAGGGAGAGCTCCTCATCTTCTTCTTCATCTTCTTCATCGTCATCAAGAGTGGATGAAGACTTGAAAGCAATAGATTTCTTCTTTTGAGGAGCGGCATCTTCTCTTGCCTTCTTTTCCATCTCATGAGTCTTCAAGTTGCCGATGAGACTTATGAGATCCATTTCATCCTTGTCGTTCAATTCTTTTAAGGTGGTGGCCTTTATCTCCCATGATGAAGAAAGAGCCCGAATCACTTTCCGCACCTTTTGGTCATTGGAAATATCATAACCTAAAGAAGAAAGAGCATTGGTGATTTTAGTAAACCTTGTAATCATGCAATCAATGGATTCATCATCAATCATTTTAAAAGATTCATATTGGGACCTCAAGAGATCTATCTTAGCTCTCTTGACTTGTGATGTTCCCTCGTGTGTGACCAACAAGTGTTGCCAAATCTCATAGGCGGATTGGCAATGAATTACCCGTGTAAGGTCATCCTCATTCAAGGCGGTTAGAAGAGAATTTTGGGCCATATTCTCTAAAGGTAAATTCGGTCCAAGTGCTTTCATCACTATCGCGTACAACATAGGGTTTGGTCAAGGATTTAGCAACTAGGCTACCTAAAGATTGTAAGAAAATAGTCATCCTAACCTTTCAAATAGGGAAATTAAGTCCATCAAATTTAGGAGGGGTTTTGATGTTATCGGCCATGTTTACTAGTGAATGAATGGATGAATGCAAAGGTTGATTAGCAAATTTTTAGGATCTCTCTAAGGATGTTAAGCCAAACCTAGAGTCCAAGCTCTGATACCAATTGAAAATCACCTAGAGAGGGGTGAATAGGTGATAATGCTAATCAATGTACAAATAAAAATTATGATGCAACAATCTCCCAAAACAAGACTAGAAGCTGGATTCCCCGTAAAGGGCTCTGAACTCCTTCCTCGTGATTCCTCTGAATATGAGTTGGAGGTGCATAATTCAATCTTGTTGTATGGGACTTTGATTGACAAGATGAATGAAAACAAGTGAATATAGCAATGAAAATAGCAAGCAAGTAATAAGAGCAATGAAAGTAAAGCAAGAAGCAAGAGCAAGTAAACCAAACGCAAACACCGAGAATTTTTTCGAGGTTCGAGCACCCAGCTCTACGTCCCCGCCTTCCCCAGAAGGATTTCTAACCACTATAACTTCATAAAGATGTTACAAATACACCGGAGTACCCAACTCCACAATCTCAAGTACAAGTATCTCTTGGTGATCAGAAGACCACAAACTCTCTCTTGAAAAAAAATCTCTTCCCTTACAAAAATCCTTATAGAACAATGAGTAGGATTGAAGCTCTTGTTTGTAAGTGGAAAAGGAAAACAAAATCAGAGAGTTTTGAAAAACACTTCAGAAAATGAGAGAGAATTTCAGCACAAAAACCAAGAAACTAAGCTCTTTTGAATGCCTTAAACTTTTGAAATTTTTGCAAATATTTCTTGTAAAGAACATCTCCCTAAACACCCCTATTTATAGTAGAGGGCTAGGGTTTAAAAATAAAACTCACTTAAGGCTAATTAGGAAGTATTAGGATCAGCAAATATCATTTAAACCCTTTTTAGAAAGAAAAAGACAAAAATAAAACAGCTCAGAAAAATAGCCGTTACTGTTCAAACGGCTCTTTCGGTCGACCGGTCGGTCGACCGATGTTCAAAAATAAGAGTCGTTGCCGGCTCTCGGTCGACCGCTCGGTCGATCGAAAAAATACAGAGAGCAAACGACTTACAGTCAGGCAGGTCACGGTCGACCGTGAAATGTGCACACGGATACGCACCTGCTGCCAGAACCTCGGTCGACTGGGACGATCGACCGACTTGACCTGACACAAAGTCGGTCGGCCGGTCGGTCGACCGGCTCAGGTCAAAAGTCAAAACAGAAACAGAATTTTGAAGGAAATTTAAAATTAAACAAAATAGTTTTGAATAGAGATATATATGAAACATAAAAATGAGTTTGTAGCCAGAAGATTGTATCCAAAAATATTTTGTACATTTTCTAGGAAATATCTTTGAAAATAAGATGTGTGCAAAAACGTGTGTGATGGAGCTTCAAACCTATTCACTATTCTTTAACAAAACTATAAAACTAGAAACAAATCTAATGAATTATCTTGAGCAATCTTAAAGTCTTGAGCCATGCAATGCCTTGTTAGAGCCTTCTCTTCTATGTTCCTTCCTTGATGTGCAAAACGCCTTCTTTGCTTCATGAATCTAGAAGTTCTTGCAATAGCTAAGCAATGGTCTCCAAATATGGTACTAACCTGAAACTTATCTTAAACAAACTGATTAGTACCAAATAGCTCTTATTTGTTTTGTTATCATCAAAACTCTAAACAAATGGAGAGTGTAACCTTTTGGGCCAACAGTATTAAGTACCTTGCACGTTTCAATCTTAATTTCTAAACTATCATTTTCTGTTGCAAGTTTCAACTAAATCAAATTTTGGTGTCGTTACCAGGGAGGGACGTTAAGTAACTCTTTTTTGTTTACTTTAGTGATTAACTTTCTTCTCTATTCTTGGTGTACATGTTTAACAATAATGATTTTTTTTTTTTGTAGTAGAATATAAGGGGCCCTGGACTCTGCTCAAGAAAGCAGAGCCCAGAAGCCCTCAGATTTGCTGCATTTTCATGGCTATCTGAGTAAACTACTAACCTGTATTTTTTTTAGGTTGGCTAAATTACAAAGTTTAAATATCTGTAACTATTTATTTTCTTCTTTGACGCACTGTACATTTATTTCTAATTCAATAGTAAAAGGTTGATTGTACATGCTAAAAATGATTTTGACTTTGCATTTAGGCATGTGACTATTTCGTTACGTTTTCTATTTACTGTTGAAGAGTGCTGGAGTCAAGATATGTGTGTATAGCATTTAGTATAAGGTTCATTCTTGTATGAAATATTGCTTGAGTGTTACTTTTTCTATATACTTGTACACTACACTAAGCTTAATTAAGGGCTTGTCCTATAAACGAGATAAGGTAGGGAAGTCATTATTCTCCCTTAGCCCACAAACAATCTCCTCACTCACTAACCCAAGCCTAACTAAAACTGAGTAGACGTTGGCCCTAGAGACATCTTGGACTCAAATAGGAGACTGACCTAAGGGGAAAGTTGATTAGAATTTGACTCTTATCAAATCAGTGTCAAAGGTTAGAGACTAATGAGGCGAAACCTCGAAGAACAGTAGTATGGTATAATTAGGCCCGTTTCTAAGGCATGGATACCTTCCACTGATCTTACCCCTACGTGGCCGATTAACTTGTGGTCAAATTCTGTAATATACCCCCTGTGGATAGTCTAACCAGTTAGGAGTCGTCTAAGTCTAAGGTCTACCCTAACATAAGTTAGATTTTTTTTTTTGTTTATTTTTTTATTTTTCTTTGTTTGTTTCTGACATTTCTTGTGTGACATAGCTTATAACAATAATTTTTTAAATTTTAATGGTAATCCATATTATACCCCAACCTCTTTTGACTCGTATATTACCAATCCAGCATATCACAACTTTAACCAACCAAGTGTGCCAGATTAGTCTTATCCGAACCAATACATGCCCCAGTCTCAATACTATGAACAAGACTGGAATAATCATCACTACTCTTCACAGAGTTAATAGGGATACAACTCCCCCGAGTCATATTATCAACCACCATTCCAACATTCAGCCTATAATTTTCCTAGTCATGATCAACCAATAGAAGAAAAATTAGAGGCTATGAAAAGTATGGATGTCATGATTGAGTCCCAATAACAAAAGCTAAAAATGATGGACTCACAATTCCAGAAGACTCCCAAATCCAAGATCCTTACTTCATATTCCAAGTCCAACAATAAGAAGAAGAACCTATGGACTCAGATAGAAGTATGGAAAACCTGATTCAGTCCGAAAATACTTTTTTCCAATCTATCGATAGGCTAGAAGCACGAATGAGTCGTTATATCAACATAGTGAAAGATAGAAATAAGAAAACTCTACCTAACACATGTTAGACCATTCCCGATTGCCCTAGCCATATTGATAGGAACAAAGAATTTTGATGTCTTAGAGACTTTGATCAAGACTCAATTTCATCACACAAATTTGAACTTGACCAATTTCAAACCTTGGATAGCTTGGTACGTTTTTCATTCAATGAGATTGAACTTGAATGTGAATGTGACCCCGATCCCCAACTTTGTGATTCAGTTTCTATCTTCGAATCTATGTTGATTCCAGTATCATTACCCAATTTGGATAAATTTTCAGAGCCAACATTTATTCCTGTACTCATAAATCTAGAAATTGAATCAGCACATTTGGATAGTCACATTCTATTGATAGGAGAATAATATGAATTTTAATTCTTTGATTTGGACTCAACTCTTGAACCAAAACTGACTCTCAAATCCAAAGTTGATTTTTCTGAGTTAGCAATAGTTCTTGAACTTATCACTTTTGAATCCAAGTCAATTATTCCACCAAGTCATATTCTTTTGTTGGACATAGGTATTGACCATAATGACTCAGTGATAATTTTTCAAGACTAGTCATGTAAAGAGAATAAGTTTCATGATAGGATCTTTCATGATTCTATTCATATTAGGGATTATAATTATATACATAGAAAAGAGGTCAATAAAGGTGGGTTCTGTGAATTACCACATGACTTTATTGGGTAGCAATGCTTGACCCAATCTGACCACCACCGGAACTATCACCTTAAGATAATATTTTCCTTCCCTTTCTTCTTTTTCATGCATCTATGCATTCATTCATACATTGAGGATAATTCATGAGATACGTGTGGGGGAGGTTTCTTACATAACATAGGTTTTCTTTCTATTTAAATAAAAAAATTTAACATTTTTCTTTCTTTAAAAAAACATTTTGAAAAAAGAGCAATATTTTGACATATTTTTGTAAAAAGTTAAGTCAATTTTAAGGAATCAGAGAATCATAATTAGGATTTCTTATACTTGGTCAAAATAAGATTATTTATTTGATTTCTAGAGTTAGGAAGAATTAAAAAAATAATTTATTCTTGATTTTTATCTTAATGAAATATGCATGCTTTATACACTTACACACTTATAGTTCAAAAACAAAGATTCTTACGCCTTATATAAAAAAGAAAAAAAGAAAAATATATATTTATACAAAAAATGTTCTCATTAAACTGGGTATTTGTGCCTCATGAAGCATAAATATTCACGCTTAAAAGTGGTCCATATAATAAATCTTTAGTTTTGTGGCCATGTTTGCTCGAGTCCTTAAGTCCTTGGGGGGTGTTTTCTCACCCGGTACCCTAAGACCGTTCGGCTTGAAAGTCATCAATTAAAAGCTCATTATATAGGCATATTAGAAAACCTAATAGAACTAAAGAATAATATCACCAAAAATATAATATATATATATATAAATAAAATAAGGCATAAGAGTTTGAGTTAAGAAACCCTTAGTCAAAATTTCACGGTCACGAAGGTGCATATGATTTTGGGTAAAGTAATAAACTAGATGAGAAATACAATTTGACTCCTTACCTAGATTGATAACAAGTTTTTAAATAGAGACTAAGTTTAGGAATGAAAAATTCGGTTTTCCTATAACTTATAAATTACTTCAATAATATTTCAAATATTTTCTCTCCTTTTCCAAATGCTTTTCGAAAATACTAACACTTTTGTTTTTCTTTCTTTATGGATTTTGTGGGTGTAATCCACTAAATATCCTCACGAGGCAAAATGTGTTCTTTAGGGATAACTTAGAGATTTAACGGCTTGATGCACATGCTTAGTGCAATCACGTGACCTACGAAAATGGTCTAATAATTTCTTAAGTTTAGTTTTGATGTTTTGCTCGAGGATGAGCAAAAAATAGGTGTGGGGTTGTGATCAATCACTGATACTGCATATTTATTGCACATTTTCATATTTATTATTTAATAAACTCTATTTTTAATCCTATTTATTATTTAAATTATATGCAGGCTCATTACTAATAGAGGTGGAAAAGAAATGAGCTCAAAAGCCCACTTTAATTCTGATTTAAATCTTAATTAAAGAAGAGATAAATATTCAGAAGGATAGAGATAATTTCAGCTGAAGATCAATGCATAGCATGGAGGATCACATCAAATAAAATCGGTTAATTCGGATTTATATGAATCCAAATCGGTTAGCTTGAGGATCTCCGAAGATCAGATCAAAACCAGAGGCCAAATAGCAAATCCAACCAGACAAAAGAGGACAAAATCAAATGATATCAAATCTCCCCGGGATGTGGCCAGCGAAAATGCGGCCAAAGCCGCGTTTTTGCCGCAGTTGGTTGAGATAATAGGAGCGTTTCCTCCCCTTATCTCCTCACCCCTTCCCCTCTGGATTTTTGCCTATAAATATCAGAAAATTCACTGAAGAAAGGGAGCGATCAGGCAGAGAAGGATTCTTAAGCTAATTTTCATTCTAGGTTAGTGTAGATTTTTATTTTTCTTTTCATGTAACTTTTATTTCTTTGTAAGCATAGTTAGACTAAGATTCATGTAAGTAAGAGAGAGATTTATGTTGAGAGTGACACCGATGTAGCCTCCTCCTTTCTTTCATCGTTTCTGCAAGCAATAAAAAGATAATTTGTTTATGTTTTTCTTGTTTGTATATTCTTCTTCTCTTTTCTACTTTTCCTCTTTTAGTTTTTGATGAGTATCCATGCAATCTAAAAGCATCGATATATCCTTATTGTGTGTTTGCCACCGATATTTCATGATGATCATCTCCTCCTCAAGATTCTGTATCATTTCATTCTTATTCGATTTGATGATGTAATGCGAATGGAGACTGAGCTCGATCTTATGAATTATGTGTTGATCACCTCCTAAGCAAGGTAAACGTGCCAACAATCTAAGATAAGTCATCAACCAGAAGAGGTAGGTAAGTTCTTTTAGTTTTTCTTTCTTTTTTTAATCCTTTAGTTTAGATCATTACCATCTTCCAACTCTTTTATTCACTCTTTTTAATTTTTTATATAAAATCATTTTTTATTTTCTCCACCTTCTCAATCTACCACTTTTCTCACAAATTAATATAACTTATTTTTTTATTTCAAGAACTAAAAGAAGAACTTTAACAATTCCTAGTGAACTAAAGAGAACTTGCAAAAAGCTGCCATCGCTAGTCCCTCCTTATGGATCATGACCTGCATAGCCACTTGCTATAGTGGTAGTATTGAGTTCTTGCACGTTTCAATCTTAATTTCTAAACTATCATTTTCCGTGTGCAGGTTTCAACTCAATCAGATTGCTAGTTAAAAGATGCATTAAGTTTGATGGATATTCCTATTTGACTACACAACTCTTACGTCTCAACGTTTCGAGTTATGGTTGTTAATCCTAGGAGCTATTGCCAGGTTATCTCCTCTCGGACTCTAACCTAACCTTCTGATGAATTGTGCGTACCAATTGTAATAATAAAGCACAAGATTTAACAACTTAGCATATAAAGATTTAAACTTTATAAAAGACATAGGAGAATTTGCATAAAAGATAATTCTATATCAGTAATACAATCTCTACATCATGCCCCTAATTAAAAAAAATTAGTTCATGGCTAAGAAAATAAAATACATTATAATATAAGAATAGATCATGGAATAAAATAAATTAAATAGAAAAGTAAATGAAAGGTAAGAAAGTACCAAAAGATGAAGCCTTGAAGTATTCTCTGCTGAAAGTACTCTGAGATGTAATGGCTAAAAGCAGAATTTTATTAATTTTTCCTCAAATAAAAGAGAGAATAAAAAGTTATATTTTACATGACACTTGGCGGCGTTTATATAGAATAGAGAGCAGTAGAATGCTAGTCGAATACGAAAACCAAGGTTTCCAAAATTACACGAATTTCTGGGAAAATTTTATCCATAAGCACCGCCATAGTTCGGCCAGCTGGCCGAAAATTCGGCTGGCTGGCCGAATTTTTTGTTGTATAGGTGCTCTGCTTTTTTACTCGTGTTGACCTCTGAGTTGGCATTCTCGTTGACTAGTTCATGACTGCTTGGCCAAAATATACGGCTGGGTGGCCAAACTCTTGGTCCATTTCAGTTCCAAATTTTTGTAAAATTTCTGATTTTGTATGAAGGCTCTATTGAGATGTCCCAACTTTTTTTCAGATCTCTAGTTTTGCATTTCTTTTATTCACTTGATATTTTTAATTTGCCAATTTTCGCTCTTTTTCTTCCAATTTGCTCTTGACCTAAAATATGCAAAATAACACTAACAAAATACCCATGCAGCATGAAATATGGCAAATAATAGGCATAAAAAGTGATGTAAAACATTTATATAAAACACACACATCAACATGCATGAAATTTTGTAACTGTTCACCTTGAGTGCATGGGCGTTACACATCTTCAACATGTAAGAGTAGCTACGGCGTGATTGTAGACGGAGATCTCGGCAGTTGTTACTGAGGGCTTCCAGGTTAAGTCGGGGATGTTAGATTACTAGTAACCCCAGAGAGTGATGCCTCCAAAACGGGGGGTTCGCTCCGAAATAGCTCTGGGTGGCAGAGCTTTGAAGGTTGACTTGAGTTCAGGCTGGAGTGATTCAGGGAACTGTAGATGCTCTCGGAAAGGTCTAATGTGATGGAGGTAGTTGATTATTGTAAAAACTTCAAGAAGGGAATTTAGTTGCTTGGACACGTGTTAGCATCTTACTGAGGGTCAATTTTTGACCACTACAGATATCCCCCGCTCTTTCGCTTGCCGAAGCTTGTTGGAGGAAAGTCAGAAGAGCAGAGTTAGTTGAGATCTTGAATGCCTTAGAATCTTCTGGATGTTGAAGAAGGGAAGGATCTGGTCCATTAATGTGAATCTTTGAGATTTCACCTGGAGATTGTGTGACTAGATGACAGCTGATGTGTCAATTGATTAGATTGGTATGAAATATATGATTGGCGTCTTTTCAAATCTAGGCGCCATAATGACTGAAATCATGTAGCAGTAGTTGAACCATTTTTTGCCACTACAATATAGAAATGAGTAAAAAAAAAGTTTCAAAATGTTTTGACTTTAGTAAAAAAATTAATTTTAATAGATTAAATCTCAAAAATGAGTTTCTACCATTTGAAATATGTAGTGGACTCTATCCACACACAATAATAAATAGATATTTGGGTAAGAATAACGGATTTGGGTCTCTTATCCACTTTTGCAACTAACTCAAAAAATTATGATGTTAAGAAAACCATCATGCTAAGCAAGGGTTTTTTCAATATCATCAATCAATTCAACACTAGTCTTAGCCTTATATAGGCCTATATCATAGAAAAATTCCACCATAACCAATGTTGCACTAAAGAAAACTAAATAAACAACCAACTAAAGATAACTAGTCAAGTCCTCGAATTAGGTCGCTATCAAATATCATTTTGTTGAGGTGCTCTAACACAAGTTGTTTGAGAAAAAACGCAAAGGCCACGAAGATAATCAAAAAATAATCTATTGCCATACTCCTTAACATTGTCAGGTCTAAGAATCTTAACCTTATCATTGAATTGATTTGAAATCATAGTAATAAAATCCTTGAAAATAGTTAACACATCGTTTTTCAATTTTAATGCATATATCCAAGCAGCACGAGATTTATCATCGATAAACATAACAAAATATTTAAAACCATTATATGAATCAATGGAGTAGGTCTCCAAACATAAGAGTAAATAAGAGCAACTGTTTCTTTAAGCACAGAGTAGAAGATTGAAAAGGTAATCTAGTTTGCTCAGAGAACTTACAAGTATCAAATTTATGAGAATCTAAAGCTAACGAAGGTATCAAACTTTTAAAACTCTATCAGATGAATGTCTCATTTTCAAGTGCCACAAATTAGAGTTACCAATTGTAGTATCCCGTTCCCGGGATACGTACCCAGATACGTGTCCTAATTTTTTTGACCGTATGGTTTCAATTTTCTTCTAGTATTTATTTTTGGGGTTATGATTGTTTTTGTTATTTGGTATCAGATCTGGATTCTCAGTTCTAGAGCCAGCTCTGACCTAGACTAGGAACCTGATGCCAATATACTGCCCGATTCGACCTTCTGGTAGTTTGATTTGACCGATTTTAGTTTCAAACACTATTTTCCAATATTTTAAATTTTTCATGATTTTCTGAAAATTTTCAGAATTATGCTGCAAAATCTTCAAAACTGGTGTCGATTGGTATCACTGACCGATTCCTGATTTTTAGTTTTCAAATGGAGTTGAATTTTTAGAAATAACTTTCACATCACTTCTTAGAATCTCATTTTCTATCTAAATATATTTTTTGAAATTTTTCTAAATTTATCAAAATTTAACCGATTTTGGTGTCAACCGGTATCGCCGGAAGATTCCAGAATTTTTAATTTAAAAATCAGATTGAATTTCTTAAATCTGATTACACCAAGCATCTTAAAATAATATTTTATATTTTTGAAAAATTTTCGGAATGTTTCCCCCCTCTCCGCCGGAGCACGAGCAAGCGGGACATGCTCCCCCCTCTCCGTCAGCAGGACCCCGGAGCTATGGCCGGACTCCCCATGGCCTCCTCCTCCTCTTTTCCTTTCTCCTTGACAGCGCCCACGCCAGCGCCCCCTCCTACCCTCCCCGACAGCCGCGGCAGCACTACGCACGCAACTCCCCTAGATCAACAGCACCTCCCTCTCATCTCCGACGAGATCCGCACCCCCCAGCACCTGCCACAGCCACCAAGCCCCTGTCTAGGCCGAGCTTTCCCCATGGCGTTCAAGCCATCCCCCTGCCTTTCTCCTTGGTCTTACATCTGAGTCCAGCAGCTTGGCGCACGGCAGACCTCTCCCATGTTGGCCGGAGCGCCCCACCATTAGCCGTGAGTGTATCTCTCTCTCTCTCTCTTTAATTAATTACGTGTTCATAGATATGTTTATGTGTGTGGTGTAAATTAATGTGTAGTGCGTATGTATTACATGATTATATGTGTGTAAGTTATTATGTATGTATAGATGTAATGTAGAAACCCATATGCTTGGGTACTGTGTGCGTGAGTGTAGCATGTGTACATTTGAAGAGAATGTGGAGGTAAGTGTAGGTGTATTTCAATTGCAGGTGCAGGTTTATTAGTTGACTTGCCCACTTTGTTAGTCAACTAATACCCCTATTAGTCGACTTACTATAGTTCTTTAGCCGACTAGGTTTCCATTTAGAATAGTTGTGACTCTCTGTTTGTTGACTGTAAGCAGTATAGTCGACTTGCATTCACTATAGTCGACTAGTACTCCTACGCTAGTCGACTTATCATAGCTTTAGTCGACTAGGCGTTGGTTCTGTAGGTCATGTACTCTCTGTTGATGGTTATTACTCCTATTAGTCGACTTATACTTTTTATAGTCGACTTGTCTCATTTGTTAGTCGACTAACCTAGTCCAAAACCCACTCCCCTAATCGACTTGCTCTTCCCTAGTCGACTAACCATAGTCTGACTGCTGTTCTTAGATCTTTTATGGATTGAGGACTTTACCTTTGAGCTATGATCTTGGCTACAGTTGGATGAATATAGTTTTGAGGAATAGATATTGGTTGAATTGACTTGAACTGATGGATCTTAGACATACATCTGATATATTGCTGAGTTTTGGGATCTTATGATTGAACTTGATAGAAGTGAGAACTTGTGAGGACTTGGGAATCAGAGTAGATTGATAGAGTGAGAGAACTGAGCACTAATTATTGATATATTAAAACGGCAGTGTACTGTATCAGATTACTCGATACGAATTGATACTTGATGTTCATGTGACTATTGAAATTATGAGTTGGTTGTATTGGTTTATAAGTGGTCTATTCTAGATTGCAGCTCTTTGAGGATGTTTTGTCTTTAGATATGATTTCAGTATGTGTTGACTTAATGATCTCAAGGATATACCATGTGCTTCCGTTTAGCTATTGATTACTTCAGTTGATAAAGATTAAGCTATAGTGATAGTGATCTAGTCGATTTCGGTGACCTTGTACTTCAGAGTTATCAGATAGCAGTCTTCACTTTATCGGTTGTTGGTGAGATTATTTGTTGGTGATCATATGACATGTTCAGAGTTTATAGTAGTTGCCAGGTATTTGTACCAGTTACCAGTTGTTAGTGATACTATTGTGTTAGTGGCTATATCTCCAGTATTCTATTTCAGATGTCAGATATTAGTTGTCGGATATCTCAGTTGTCAGATATCACAGTTGTCAGATATCAGTTGTCAGTTGTCAGATTATCAGCTAGTATTGACATCAGCAGTGGTTGGAGATATCAGTTACTATTACATTATAACTCACATTGATTGCTTATTAATAAAAGACACCATAACCCGGGGAACAGGGGTAATTGCCTGATGATGCATGTCGTGTATTTTGGAAGGACTTATTATGTTACCGAGTTGTAGGTTCCAACCATGGAGAACTAAGGTAGTACTGGCTACCTATTCAGTTATCAATTGTCAGGGCTATGCCCGGATTATGGCACCACACTAGTTGTCTTTTCGTGTGGGGCTGTGGTCTTCAGTTGTCAGAGCCTTACAGCTTGTCCTGGTTCAGCGCCAGGGGTGTTAGACCGTGGTACCGGACATGCACGGTACTCTTTCAAAATACATGCACTACATTGGCAGGCAGTTACAACAACGATAACTTTGTTTGATATGTGGGAAAACGGCTGTGGTATGGGATACAGCTAAGTACTACATTAGTTAGGTTAATAATAACCAATCAGACTAGTGACATATGATAGGTTACACACCTTGATATCAGTTGCTTATTTACAGTTGTGATAGTTGACTTTTATCTTCATTCATGTTGTTATGCAGTTATCCTTTAGTTATCTATTGATCATGTTATTTAGTTATTTTATATCTGCAGTTATTTTGCTATTATTCTGTGCACATTGTTTATATGCACGAGTTCTCCTTTTTACACACACACTCACCAGGTCGCTTTCTGACGACCCTGGATTTGTACGTTCAGATATTGGACGCTTTGTTTCTATTGTTCAGGTGTTCGTTGAGACCGTACGCTTCGTAAAGAGCTAGAGCTTCTCCCTATTCTGTTCTAATACTCTTATCTTTCTAGCCTTCATATTATTTCCTGATTCTTGTTATATCAGTTCAGTTATTATTCCAGTCTTCATTTATATGATATCATGCGTGAATGCTTATATGTGATATTGCAGTAATCATGATTTATTACAGTTTAGATTTATAGCTTATTCTGGGTTACTTAAGGCTTAGCGCGTATACGTGAGGGATTTTCCTTGCGTATATGCGTCGCCGACTCGTGTCGCATCTCCGCTCCAGCGTATTTTGGGAAGCGAGGCATGACAGGGTTTACTTGGTATCAGAGCCTAGGTTTTCGACTTGCGATCTTGAATTTTGAATTTTGATATTCGCAAGATGACCTAGTTCTTACTGGTAACTTGAAACAAGCTATAGTTACACTGCAATATACATATACTATCCATTATGATATTCAGTCCATTTGAAATTGGCCGTCCTTTTGAAAATCCTTATCTTTGATCTTTTGATATCCTTGATTTTTACTCTTCTTTTAGAGTGATCCGGATTTTCATCTTGCTTCTTGTCCTCCTTCTCTATTCTATTCCTTGACTTTATCTCTTGAGATTGATTACTCCTTGTTGAAGTCGGTAGCAGAATCAGAGTAGCGCAGAGGAAGCGTGGTGGATTTATGATATGCAGAGAAGCGACGTGAAGCTTGTTTGTTTTCTCCTTTGATTTTGAATTCTTTTTATCATTCCCTGTCCTATTGAATTTCGGGGACGAAATTTTTATAAGGTGGGTAGAATGTAAATCCCTAGTTAGTAATATTGTATTTTTATTTTTCTAAAGTATTTATTATGATTTACTGATTATTTTTTTAATCAACTTAATTTATTACTTCTTCTTGAGATTATTATTATTGAATATGCAAATTATTTTTTTTTGAGATAGTAAATGGTAATTTGACATTTTATATTTATCATTATGACTTATTAGCATTTTAATTGCTAACTAGTAATTTTTGCCATTGCTATGGTTATTATTATTTATTAAATTATTATTGTACCTCATAATTTCATTTTGTTACATGTATATGTCATAATTATTATTAGTAATAACTACTAGTTCTATTCTTTCTAAATTGTTATTCTTATGATCAATATTAATTAATATTGCTACTATGCTTCTAAATTATTATTATACTAATTAGTGTTATAGTGGTAATTATTATTATTGCTGTTGTTGTTATTAGTGTTATTATTTAATATTATTATTTGTTTTATTATTAGTAGTAGCATTATTTCTTTTTCCCTTGTATCCTTGTTCCTACCCATCCATACCCAATAGCATATCCATTCCCATACCTAATAACCCATCCTATATATAATCCTAACCTAAACCTAATCATTAATCCCTAATCTAATTACCTTCTCTCCTAATCCAGCCGCACCCCCATCAGCAGCCGCCGCACCTTCCCCTAGATGGCCACGGCAACCCCTCTCGCTCCACGGTCTCCGCCGGAGCACGAGCAAGCGGGACATGCTCCTCCCTATCCGTCAGCAGGACCCCGGAGCTATGGTCGGACTCCCGATGGCCTCCTCCTCCTCTTTTCCTTTCTCCTTGACAGCGCCTAGGCCAGCGCCCCCTCCTCCCCTCCCCGACAGCCGCGGCAGCACTGCGCACGCAACTCCCCCAGATCAGCAGCACTTCCCTCTCGTCTCCGGCGAGACCCACACCCCCAGCACCTACCACAGCCACCAAGCCCCTGTCTAGGCCGAGCTTTCCCCATGGCGTTCAAGCCATCCCCCTGCCTCTCTCCTTGGTCTTGCATCTGAGTCCAGCAGCTTGGCGCACGGCAGACCTCTCCCATGTTGGCCGGAGCGCCGCACCATTAGCCGTGAGTGTATCTCTCTCTTTAATTAATTACGTGTTCATAGATATGTTTATGTGTGTGGTGTAAATTAATGTGTAGTGTGTATGTATTACATGATTATATGTGTGTAAGTTATTATGTATGTATAGATGTAATGTAGAAACCCATATGCTTGGGTGTTGTGTGCGTGAGTGTAGCATGTGTATATTTGAAGAGAATGTGGAGGTAAGTGTATGTGTATTTCAATTGCAGGTGCAGGTTTATTAGTCGACATGCCCATTTTGTTAGTCGACTAATACCCCTATTAGTTGACTTACTATAGTTCTTTAGTCGACTAGGTTTCCATTTAGAATAGTTGTGACTCTCTGTTTGTTGACTGTAGGATGTATAGTCGACTTGCATTCACTATAGTCGACTAGTACTCCTACGCTAGTCGACTTATCATAGCTTTAGTCGACTAGGCGTTGGTTCTGTAGGTCTGTACTCTCTGTTGCTGGTTATTACTCCTATTAGTCGATTTACCCCTCCTATTATTCGACTTATACTTTTTATAGTCGACTTGTCTCATTTGTTAGTCGACTAACCTAGTCCAAACCTACTCCCCTAGTCGACTTACTCCTCCCCTAGTCGACTAACCATAGTCTGACTGCTGTTCTTAGATCTTTTATGGATTGAGGACTTTACCCTTGAGATATGATCTTGCTACAGTTGGATGAATATGGTTTTGAGGAATAGATATTGGTTCAATTGACTTGACCTGATAGATCTTAGACATATATCTGATATATTGCTGAGTTTTGGACTTATGATTGACCTTGACAGAAGTGAGAACTTGTGAGGACTTGGGAATCAGAGTAGATTGATAGAGTGAGAGAACTGAGCACTGATTATTGATATATTGAAACGGCAGTTTATTGTATCAGATTACTCGATACGAATTGATACTTGATGTTCATGTGACTATTTAAATTATGAGTTGGTTGTATTGGTTTATAAGTGGTCTATTCTAGATTGCAGTTCTTTGAGGATGTTTTGTCTTTAGATATGATTTCAGTATGTGTTGACTTATTGATCTCGAGGATATACCATGTGCTTCCTGTTTAGCTATTGATTACTTCAGTTGATAAAGATTGAGCTATTGTGATAGTGATCTAGTCGATATCAGTGACCTTGTACTTCAGAGTTATCAGATAGCAGTCATCACTTTATCGGTTGTTGGTGAGATTATTTGTTTGTAATCATATGACGTGTTTAGAGTTTATAGTAGTTTCAGGTATTTGTACCAGTTACCAGTTGTTAGTGATACTATTGTGTTAGTGGCTATATCTCCAGTATTCTATTTCAGATGTCAGATATTGGTTGTCAGAAATCTCAGTTGCCAGATATCACGTTGTCAGATATCAGTTGTCAGTTGTCAGATTATCAGCTAGTATTGACATCAGCAGTTGCTGGAGATATCAGTTACTATTACATAATAACTCACATTGATTGCTTATTAATAAAAGACACCATAACCCGGGGAACAGGGGTAATTGCCTGATGATGCATGTCATGCATTTTGGAAGGACTTATTATGGTACCGAGTTGTGGGTTCCAACCATGGGGAACTAAGGTAGTACTGGCTACCTATTCAGTTGTCAGGGCTATGCCCGGATTACGGCATCACACTAGTTGTCTTTTCGTGTGGGGCTGTGGTCTTCAGTTGTCAGAACCTTGTGGCTTGTCCTGCTTCAGCGCCAGGGGTGTTAGACCGTGGTACCGGGTATGCACGGTGCTCTTTCAAAACACATGCACTATATTGGCAGGCAGTTACAACAACGATAACTTTGTTTGATATGTGGGAAAACGGCTGTGGTATGGGACATAGCTAAGTACTACATTAGTTAGGTTAATAATAACCAATCAGACTAGTGACATATGGTAGGTTACACACCTTGATATCAGTTGCTTATTTATAGTTGTGATAGTTGACTTTTATCTTCATTCATGTTGTTATGCAGTTATCCTTAAGTTATCTGTTTATCTATTATTTAGTTATTTTATATCTGCAGTTATTTTGTTATTATTCTGTGCACATTGTTTATATGTATGAGCTCTCCTTTTTACACACACACTCACAGGTCTCTTTCTGACGACCCTGGATTTGCACGTCCAAATATTGGACGCTTTGTTTCTATTGTTCAGGTGTTCGTTGAGACCGTACGATTCGCAAAGAGCTGGAGCTTCTTCCTATTCTATTCTGGTACTCTTATCTTTCTAGCCTTCATATTATTTCCTGATTCTTGTTATATCAGTTCAGCTGTTATTCCAGTCTTCATTTATATGATATCATGCGTGGATGCTTATATGTGATATTGCAGTAATCATTGTTGAAACTTGTTTTGATGAAGACTTATGTGATGCATGTCATTTGGAGCTCTAACACATGACGAATCAAGAGTTCTACATGATCAAGATGTCCCAAGGAGAGTTGATATGATGTATTTTGTAACGATGAAATAACATGTAAAAAGCCTTGATACACACACCATATCAATGTCCATTAGTCGACTAATACCTATGACAAGTCGACTAATAACATGTGTAGTCGACTTGACCCAAACCCTAGTCGACTAGTCAAGTGTCCAAAACAGACCCAACTCTCTGTTTCTACATTAGTCGACTTGACAGTAAAATGTAGTCGACTAATATCAAAGTATATTCGACTAACCCTTGTCCCCTGGTCGACTAATCCCTGGTCCAGTCGACTTGAAAGTTAGTTGCAGTCGACTTGATTCAGTTAACCAGAAACCTGTCATTCGAGCTTATCATATCATAGTCGACTTATAGTCAAACATAGTCGACTAACCTATAGAAATTTGCCTTGTATAGTCGACTAACTCATAAGACAAGTCGACTATAGGCAGTTTCTGACTGTTGGACAGTTTTCGTTATCTGGTCTTTTGTACAACAAATTCCAACGTTTCATTCATTCAAAAGGCACCTATAACTACCCTAACTTACCCTAGTCTTCAGCTATATAAAGGGTAGTTAATCCAAAGGCCAAATATCAATCCAAATCTTCAGTCTTCCAAGTAAAAATTCTGTCAAAACCAGAAAACTGAATTTTCCACTTCTGTTCTTCACGAAAAGTCATTTCCATTGTGAAGTTCTCTGAAGTTTCTCCTATACTAGACCTTGTCCACGTTCATACACATTACCAAGGCTTATAGGAAAGTTGTAATACTCAAAGTAAGCATTGTACACGGGTGGCTTCTTGGTGTAGAGGCAGTTGTACAAGGTGAAGTTTATTCTCTTGGTGGAAGAGAAGGTGTTCTCTTGGTGGAAAAGAAGGTGTACACATTTGGCAGAGGGGAATTGTCAAGTGGTGTGCATGGTTGTGATTTTGGGTGTACAAAATCAAGGATAAAGGAAAATCTCAAGCGGGTGGCTTAGGGACTGGATGTAGGTCACGAGGACCGAACCAGGATAAATCTCTCGTGTTTGCGTTTGTCTAACTTTCTGAGATTTACTTTTCCTTTTATTGCAAGTTATTTATTTGCTTAACGTTAATCCTTCTTGTTTTAGTTTGTATTGACTTGGGTATTTTTAGATCTATAATTACCAACAGAGATAGTTCCGCATTTGACATTATCTCGGGACCAACAATTGGTATCAGAGCGGGTTCAAGTCAACAACAAGGATGGCAACGGAGTTCTCATCATCCCAATTCAAGAAGGACATTCTACACAACGTCTACCGCTATTTGACGGATCCAACTACAACTATTGGAAGTGTAGAATGAAGATCTACTTGCAATCGCTCAACTACGACCTTTGGAACATCGTAGAAGCATCGTACACCAAGCCAACAACCAACTACAACGCTTGGAGTGAAAATCAAAAGAAGAACGCGAACCTTGACGCCAAAGCGATGAATGCCTTGTTCTGTGCCTTAACCAAAGAAGAGTTCAACCGTGTGTCAACAGCCACTTCTGCACATCAAATATGGCGTACTCTTCAGGTAACACACGAAGGCACAAATAAAGTTAAGGAATCTAAAATATCTGTTCTTGTCCACAGGTTTGAATTATTCAAAATGGAGGAGAATGAAACCATATCCGAAATGGCTACAAGATTCACCGACATTACCAATTCATTAGCATCTCTTGGAAAGGACTACACCCAAGTTGAAAGAGTTCGTAAGATCCTTCGTGCACTCACACCAGAATGGGAGAAGAAGACAACCGCTATTGGAGAGGCGAATGATCTCTCAACTATGACATTAGAAAACCTAATCAGTAATCTAATGGCATATGAAGTGCAGTTAGAAGAAAGGAAGAAGGACGAACGACAACACCGTTCAAAGAAGAAAGAACTCACCTTCCATGCATCTTCCGACACGGATGATTCCAATGACGATGAAGAGGAGATGGCAATGCTTTCAAAGAAATTCAGGAGATTCCTAAAGCAAGGTAAATTCAAATACTTTAATTGTAATAAACCAGGTCATATGAAGATGGATTGCCCGTTGCTCAAGAAGAAAGAAAAATACAAGAGCAAAAAGTTCAGAAAGAAGAAAAACTACGAAGCATCATCAGAATACAGTGATTCCTCATCTTTTGATGAAGAAGAATCCACTGAACGTGTTAACCTATGTTACATGGCCATAGAAGATGAAGAGGTATCATTTTCTGAACTTTCTGATGCATTTCATGAATTGTTTATTGATCTGAAAAATGAAAAATTGAAAAATAAAGTTTTATCAAAAGAAAATGAAAAACTTTTAAAGGAAAATTCATGTTATGCTTTACAATATTCTTCTATAAATTCTCAACAAGATGAGTTTGAAAAAGTCATATCATCTTTGAAAAATGAAAATGAGAAGTTTATAAAAGAGAACATTTTTCTAAAAAAGGAAACTAAGTCTTTGAATGAAAAGATTTCTATATTGGATAAAGACATGTTAGTTTTCAAAAAGAAATATGAAGATCTTTTGCAAAATGTGACTAAGTTCAATAAAGGAAAAGAAAAATTGAATGATTTATTATCTTTTCAGAAGTTGTCACATGATAATCATTATGGTATTGGATATAATGAAAAGTCTTCATATGTTAGTAATCCATATGTGAAAAGAAAGTCTAATCATGTTTCAAAAAGAATTAAGACAAAGTTTATATGGATTCCTAATAATTTAAGTTTTCATGATAAAAATACATATATTCCTTCATACATTCATGATATATGTGATTCTTGCAACTATGTGTATACTAACAGGTGGAAACTAAATTCTAAATGGATTTGGACTCCTAAAAGTTAAAATGTTCTTTTATGTTTGCTACCATCTAACGTTTATCTTGCAGGTACCATGTAAAAATTGATAAGAACATATATATATATATATATATATATATATATATATATATATATATATATATATATATATATATATATATATATATATATTTACTAATATATTTACTAATATATTTGTTGCAGGGGGAGAACAAAGTCTTTTCATATTTGTTATAACCCAATTTCTGCAGGGGGAGGAAAATATAACATATTTTCTACATGGGGAGCACTTGTGCACATAAAACGTCATCATCAAAAAGGGGGAGAATGTTGAAACTTGTTTTGATGAAGACTTATGTGACGCATGTCATTTGGAGCTCTAACACATGACGAATCAAGAGTTCTACATGATCAAGATGTCCCAAGGAGAGTTGATATGATGTATTTTGTAACGATGAAATAGCATGTAAAAAGCCTTGACACACACACCATATCAATTTCCATTAGTCGACTAATACCTATGACAAGTCGACTAATAACATGTGTAGTCGACTTGACCCAAACCCTAGTCGACTAGTCAAGTGTCCAAAACAGACCCAACTCTCTGTTTCTGCATTAGTCGACTTGACAGTAAAATGTAGTCGACTAATATCAAAGTATAGTCGACTAACCCTTGTCACCTAGTCGACTAATCCCTGGTCCAGTCGACTTGAAAGTTAGTTGCAGTCGACTTGATTCAGTTAACCAGAAACCTATCATTCGAGCTTATCATATCCTAGTCGACTTATAATCAAACATAGTCGACTAACCTATAGAAATTTGCCTTGTATAGTCGACTAACTCACAAGGCAAGTCGACTATAGGCAGTTTCTGACTGTTGGACAGTTTTCGTTATCTGGTCTTTTGTGCAACGAATTCCAACGTTTCATTCATTCAAAAGGCACCTATAACTACCCTAACTTACCCTAGTCTTAAGCTATATAAAGGGTAGTTAATCCAAAGGCCAAATATCAATCCAAATCTTTAGTTTTCCAAGTAAAAATTCTGTCAAAACCAGAAAACTTAATTTTCCACTTCTGTTCTTCACCAAAAGTCATTTCCATTGTGAAGTTCTCTGAAGTTTCTCCTATACTAGACCTTGTCCATGTTCATACACATTACCAAGGCTTTTAGGAAAGTTGTAATACTCAAAGCATGCATTGTACACGGGTGGCTTCTTGGTGTAGAGGCAGTTGTACAAGGTGAAGTTTATTCTCTTGGTGGAAGAGAAGGTTTTCTCTTGGTGGAAGAGAAGGTGTACACATTTGGCAGAGGGGATTTGTCAAGTGGTGTGCATGGTTGTGATTTTGGGTGTACAAAATAAAGGATAAAGGAAAATCTCAAGCGGGTGGCTTGGGGACTGGATGTAGGTCACGAGGACCGAACCAGGATAAATCTCTCGTGTTTGCATTTGTCTAACTTTCTGAGATTTACTTTTCCTTTTATTGCAAGTTATTTATTTGCTTAACGTTAATCCTTCTTGTTTTAGTTTTGTGTTGACTTGGGTATTTTTAGATCTATAATTGCCAACAGAGATAGTTCCGCATTTGACATTATCTCGGGACCAACAATCATGATTTATTACAGTTTAGATTTATATCTTGTTTCGGGTTACTTAAGGCTTAGTGCGTATACATGAGGGATTTTCCTTGCGTATATGCGTCGCCACTCGTGTCAGTCTCCGCTCCAGCGTATTTTGGGAAGCGGGGCATGACAACAATGTTCCAAAGTTCGTAGTTGAGCGATTGCAAGTAGATCTTCATTCTACACTTTCAATAGTTGTAGTTGGATCCGTCAAATAGCGGTGGACGTTGTGTAGAATGTCCTTCTTTGAATTGTGACGAAGGGAACTCCGTTGCCATCCTTGTAGATTTTTGACTAGGTATGCAGGGCTTGTATGCCGGTCCGGGCTCTGATATCAAATGTTGGACCTGCTATGATACCAATTGTTGGTCCCGAGATGATGCCAAGTGTGGATCTAAAATACAATGTCAACACTCACACAAGGATATTAGTGTTAAAGAAATAAAGCACTTGCAATAAGGAAAATAAATCACAGAAAAGTTAAACAAACGCAAACACGAGTGATTTATCCTGGTTCGGTCCTCGTAACCTACATCCAGTCTCCAAGCCACCCGCTTGAGATTTTCCTTTATCCTTTGACTTTGTACACCCAAAATCAACACCTTGTATCCCACTTGACAAGTCCCCTTTGCCGAATGTATACAGCTCTTCTTAAAATCAAGAAGACCACAACGCCTTGTACAACTTCTCTTCTACACCAAGAAGACGCTCTTGTACAATGATTCCTTTGAGTGATTACAAACTTTCCAATAAGCCTTGATTCAGTATGTGATCGTGGACAAGGGCTATTATAGGTTGACTTTCAGAAATCTTCACTTTTAAGTAGGAATTTGGTGAAGAAACAGAAAGTGGGAACAGTTTTTAGAGAACCAGAATTTTGGCAAGATTTTTCGTCAGAAAACTATAGATTTGAAATGGTATTTTAAACCTTAGATAACAACCCTATTTATAGTCGAACTCTATGGTTAGTTAGGGTAGTTATTAGGACAAATTTAAATGTTTAAACGTTGGATAACGTTGAAGGAAATACCAGAAAACAGAAACTGTCCAACAGTCAGAAACTGTCATTAGTCGACTTGAGATATAAGTTAGTCGACTAGGGGTAGGCAAATTTCTCAAGGTTAGTCAACTATAGAAGAGGCCAAGTCGACTAGGTCAAGTTTGAATCAATAGGCAAGTTTCTGAAAACTGAACCAAGTCGACCAGAACTATATTATAAGTCGACTAGGCCATCTATTAGTCGACTAGAAAGACTGTTAAGTCGACTAATAATGCAAACAGAGAGTTGGTATGCTTTCAGGACAAAAAGCTAGTCGACTAGGGAAATATATAAGTCGACTATACCAAGGATAAGTCGACTACCAAAGGCTATAAGTCGACTAGTACACTATGATGTGTGTGTGTGTGTGTGTCAAGGCTTTTAACATGATATCAACAATTACAATACACATCATTATCAACTCTCCTTGGGAAGTCTTGATCATGAATAACTCTTGAATAGACTTGTGATAGAGCTCGAAATGATATGGCTTCACAAATGTATCATCAAAATTAAGTTCCAACACTCCAACTCCTAACGCCATCACAACTCCATAACCATCACCACCACCACCTTCACCAACAACACCATCAACACCAACAATAACATCGACAATAACACCACCAACAAACCCACATCCAAACGACCCTTCCTCCCTCGGGCCTAGGCCGCGCCTTCCCCCCTCCGGCGGCGCCGCCGCCTAGGCTGCCGGCTAACCACCCTCTCCCCTCTCTTCTTCTTTCTTTTCTTTATTTACTTACTTTCTTTTTTTCTTCTTTCTTTCTTTTCTTCTTTTTTTCTTTTCCTTCTTTCCTCTTTTACCCCTCTTTCTCACTTTCCCTACTTACCCTTTCAATTATCCCATATTTACCCCCCTTCATTTCTAAACATAACTGCCCCCCCTCTCTCCTACAACTCTCTCTAGCTCTCTCTCTCTAACTAATCCTCTCTCACCCCTCTCTCATTCTCTCTAATATATATTTACATATATTATATATATTTTATATGGATTAGTAGCGTGTACGTGTTTAAGGTGTTCTGAGATTTTATGGTATTTTTCGGTGATTTTAGGCGAGTACTTTCCTTGTTTGCTTCATGCCTTGCTAATTCTATTCTAGGGCTTGATATAAATTTAAGCGAGTGCTTTGTTATCATCAATTCATATTTAGCAACTGCTACTCTAGCATTTATTGCATGATATATTGATATGCGAATGTCTTGTTATCATCGTTACATGCCTAATAATTGTTATCCTGTCTTTTAATACATAATACAACGTTATGCAAGTGGATATATGATATGTGAGTGATTTTTTAAAATTAACATGTTATATGAATACCTGTTGGCCGTTATTATAAGTGATTGAACTGGTATTATACTTGCAATGGATATGCCTGGATACGCTCCCACTTCGCTCGGCTTCGCATAGCTAATTAATAGATTAATTTATTATTGTTATAGATATGGTTGTGAAGAGTTTGAAATATTTAACTATACAGTTCTCTTGTATCATGTTGCTGACTGGATGATTACTTGACATATGATGTTGTAACTTTGTATTCAACTTACCTGACACCGACATGTTAATTATCTGACACTGATATGTTATACTTGACACCTGATCCCTGACACTTGATATCTGATACCGGTACTTGACATGTTATCACTTAACACCTGATACCTGACACCTGATATCTGACACTTGACAATTGACATGCTACCACTTGATACTTGACATATGCTATCACTTCATACTGACACATTTGACCTGATGTTATGACACCTGACACCTGTATTATATTGCATATTTATGATTATCACTTTTACGGGGACTTTGACATGATTATTATGAAAATCACCTAGAGGGGGGTGAATAGGTGATAATGCTAATCAATGCACAATTTAAAATATGATGCAACAATCGCCCAAAACAAGACTAAGAGCTAAATGCCCCGTAAAGGGTTCTGAACTCCTTCCTCCTGATTCCTCTTGAAATGAGTTAGAGGTGCGCAATGCAACCTTATTGTATGGGACTATGATTGACAAGATGAATGAAAACAAATGAATATTGCAATGAAGATTGAGAGCAAGTAATAAGAGCAATGAAAGTAAAGCAAGAAGTAAGAGCAAGTAAACCAAACGCAAATACCGAGAATTTTTCCGAGGTTCGAGCACCCAGCTCTACGTCCCCGCCTTCCCCAGAAGGATTTCTAACCACTATAACTTCACAAAGATGTTACAAAATACACCGGAGTACCCAACTCCACAATCTCAAGTACAAGTTCTCTCTTGGTGATCAAAAGACCACAAACTCTCTTTTGCAAAACTCTTTTCCCTTACAAAAATCCTTGTAGAATAATGAGTAGGAATGAAGCTCTTGTGTGTAAAGAGAAAAGAAAAAGAAATCAGAGAGTTCTTGAAAACACTTCAGAAAATGAGAGAGAATTTCAGCACAAAAACCAAGAAACCAAGCTCTTTCGAATGCCTTAAACTTTTTAAACTTTTGCAAATTTTTCTTGTAATGAACCTCTCCCCAAACACCCCTATTTATAGTAGAGGGCTAGGGTTTAGAGGTAAAACACACTTAAGGCTAATTAGAAAGTATTAGGATCAGCAAATGACATTTAAACCCTTATTAGAGAGAAAAAGACAAAACACATCAGTTTAAAAATTATAGCCGTTACTGTTCAAACGGCTATTCTTTAACAAAACTATAAAACTAGAAACAAATCTAATGAATCTCTTGAGAAATCTTGAGCCATGCAATGCCTTGCTAGAGCCTTCTCTTCTATGTTTCTTCCTAGATGTGCAAAACGCCTTCTCTGCTTCATGAATCTAGAAGTTCTTGCAATAGCTAAGCAATGGCCTCCAAATATGGTACTAACCTGAAACTTATCTTGAACAATCTTATTAGTACCAAATAGCTCTTATTTGTTTTGTTATCATCAAAACTCTAAACAAATGGAGAGTGAAACCTTTTGGGCCAACAATCTCCCCCTTTTTGATGATGACAAAACAAATAGGCTATGAACAAAAATATAGGGGAGGAGAAAGCTCCCCCTCAAATTATGCTATATTGAACAAAGAAATACAGTGTAATTTGTAATTTGCAAGTAAACATCATGAAACCAAAAACCATATAAAGAGATATAAAACACTTGCAAAACACTTAAACACAAATTTCATGAAAACACATATTCATAAAACACATCAAAAACTAAAAACATATATAAACTCATATGGAACCAAAACCATATGAACTTATATTTCCATACATATATTCATAAAACACATCAAAAACTAAAAACATATATAAACTCATATGGAACCAAAACCATATGAACTCATATTTCCATACATAAACTCATTCTCCCCCTTTTTGTCATACATAAAAAAGGGTCAAGAAAACATTATTATTCAATAACACAAACATTAAGTTCACCACATATGAAAGAAAATCTAGCAAAATTAAGTGGTTTAGTGAAAATATCGGCAAGTTGCAAATCCGTAGAAATATAATCAATATCTATATCTCTTTTCTCAAAATGATCTCTAAGAAAGTGATATCTAATCTCAATGTGCTTGGTCTTACTATGTTGATTTGCATTCTTAGTCATATGTATAGTACTAGTATTATCACAAAATATTTTTATATGGTTATAATGCAAATCATAATCAAGGAAAGTATGTTTCATCCAAAGGACTTGTGCACAACATGCCCCCGCGGCAACATACTCCGCCTCGGCAGTAGAGAGAGCTACGGAATTTTGTTTCCTAGAGGACCATGAAACAAGACAATTACCAGAAATTGACATGTCCCACTAGTACTCTTTCTATCTACTCTACAACCCGCATAGTCAGCATCTGAATAACTCGTCATTGAGAAATCTCCGGTTTTCGGATACCAAAGACCCATTCCAATTGTGCCCTTAATATAACGAATAATGCGTTTTACCGCAATAAGATGGGACTCTTTGGGGCACGATTGAAATCTAGCACAAAGACACACACTAAACATTATGTCCGGCCTACTTGCCGTCAAATATAAAAGACTACCTATCATGCTTCTATACAATTTAATATCAACATTTTTACCTTGGTCATCCTTATCAAGCTTGGTTGTACTTGCCATGAGAGTGTTGCAAACTTTAGAGTCATCAAGTCCAAACTTCTTTACAAGTTCCTTTGCGTACTTGGCTTGACATATGAAGTTCCCATCTTGCAATTGCTTGATTTGGAGTCCAAGAAAGAAATTCAATTCACCCATGGAAGACATTTCAAACTCACATTGCATAACCTTTTCAAACTCCTTGCATAAAAACTCATTAGAAGATCCAAAAATTATATCATCAACATAAATTTGCACAATTAAAATGTCATTATCAACATGCTTAGTAAAAAGAGTTGTGTCTACTTTGCCTTTAACAAAATTATTTGTAATGAGAAAACTAGAAAGCCTTTCATACCAAGCTCTTGGAGCTTGTTTCAATCCATACAAAGCTTTATCAAGTTTAAAAACAAAACTAGGATGAACATGATCAATAAAACCGGGAGGTTGTTCAACATAAACTTCTTCATTTATAAAACCATTCAAAAATGCACTTTTCACATCCATTTGAAAAAGTTTAAAATTTTTAAAAGATGCAAAAGCTAGTGTCATCCGTATGGCTTCAAGCCGTGCTACGGGTGCAAAGGTCTCCTCAAAGTCAATTCCCTCAACTTGAGTGTAACCTTGGGCCACTAACCTAGCTTTATTCCTAATGACATTACCAGACTCATCCATCTTATTTCTAAAGATCCACTTAGTACGAATTATTGGTCTATCGTGGGGCCTAGGAACAAGGTGCCAAACTTGGTTGCGCTCAAATTGATTGAGTTCCTCTTGCATGGCTAGCAACCAATATGAGTCCGCCTCGGCTTCGAGGATGCTTTTGGGTTCAAAATGAGAAATGAAAGCAAAGTTACCACATAAGTCATGAAGTTTGGAGCGAGTTGTTACCCCTTTAGATGCATCACCTAAGATGAGCTCCTTGGGATGATTTGTAGCATATCTCCAAGTTTTAGGAAGCGGTTGAGAGCTTTCCTCTTTATCCTCTAGAACTTCACCAATAGATTCTTGCTTTTCTTCTTGAGCGGGTGAGTCCTTCAAAGATAGTCTCTCCATGTCTTCACTTAATGGGTCAATCTCTATAACATTCTCAACAACCACATTAGATTCTTCAAATTTAACATGCATGGATTCTTCAATGGTAAGGGAAGATCTATTGAATACTCTATAAGGTTTACTAGTAGTAGAGTATCCAACAAAGATTGCTTCATAAGCCTTAGCATCAAATTTACCCAAGTTATCTTTGGTATTCAAAATAAAACACTTGCATCCAAAACTTTGAAATATACAACATTAGGTTTTCTAGAATGATACATTTCAAAAGATGTTTTGGAAGAATTTTTACACAAATAAATACGATTTGAAATATAGCATGCGGTGTTTACGGCCTCGGCCCATAAATATTGAGGAAGGTCATATTCACTTATCATGGTCCTAGCCATCTCTTGAAGTGTTCTATTTTTCCTTTCTACAACTCCATTTTGTTGTGGAGTTCTAGGACATGACATTTCATGCTTGATTCCCTTTTCATCACAATAAGTCATGAAGAGTTGGTTAACGAACTCACCACCTCTATCACTCCTTATTCTCAAAATCGAAAAACCTTTTTCTTTTTCAACCTTTTTCGAAAAATTTTGAAATGAGAAAAAGTTTGATCTTTGTGTTCCAAAAAGAAAACCCAAGTGAAACGGGAAAAATCATCAACTAAGACAAATGCAAATCTACTACCATTTAAGCTCTTAGTTTTAGTTGGTCAAAAAAATCCTTATGAATTAATTCTAATGGCCTAGTTGACATGATATCCTTGATTGGTTTGAAGGAAGACTTGGTTTGTTTCCCAAGTTGGCACGCACCACAAATGCGGTCTTTCTCAAACTTTAAGCAAGGTATACCCTTCACCAATTCCTTAGAATTAATCCTAGAAAGATGGTCAAAAGATGCATGTCCTAATCTTCTATGCCAAAGCCAAGAATTTTCATCGAAAGCATTCAAGCATTTAGTAGAACAATCTAAATTAAGCATGTCAATGATATAGACATTATTGTCACGAAAACCGGTAAGAATACAATCATTGGTTTTAACATCAAAAATCTTGCAAGAAGAATCATCAAAAATAACTTTAAGTCCACGGTCACAAAGTTGACTAATGCTAAGCAAGTTATACTTCAAACCATCAACAAGTACTACATTTTCTAAAATAGGAGATGCACCAATTTGATTGTTACCTATACCGATGATAGTGCCCTTAGAGTCATCCCCGAAGGTGACGGTGCCACCTTCCATGTACCTTGATAGGGTTGTAAAGTTATTGATGTCCCATGTCATGTGTCTTGAACAACCACTATCAAGGTACCACCGCTCCTTACGTCTTGGAGCCTTGGTGTGTACCTACATCAAACAATTTAAGACTTGATTTTGGTACCCATATTTTCTTGGGTCCTAAAGAGTTAGTTCCATGAACCCAAACAAGATTATTTGATCTATTTACATGGTCATAACAAAATTTAGCCAAATGTCCATTCTTACCACAATATGTGCATCTATACACTCTACCATATTTAAAAGCATAGTGAGTGTGTGATTTGTGAGCATGTGTTGATTTAGCATGAGTGTGGTGTGTAGTGTGAGCATGGGGAATCTCAATATGAGGATCTTTAGCATGAGAGGTGTGCTTTTTAGAGAACTTTTCTTCAAGTTTCTTTGTGTTAAAAGTACAATCTTTCAAAACCTTTTCAAAATTAACCATTTTAGTTTTTAAAGAAGAAATTTCTTTTTCATCAACCTTAGGAAATTTTGCCTTACAAGAAACCTTGTAAGCACTAAATTCTTCTTGGATAGAAATGAGATTGGAAGAAATTTCATCTTTTTCTTTAGACACCATAGCAAGTTGATTTTTAAGAAAAGCAACTTCCTTTTCCAATTTTGAACACTCAATCTTTTTATTATCATAAGTTTCGGAGAGTTCAACAAAAGCATGTACAAGAACTTCTTTACTTAATTCATCTTCTTCTTCATCAAGAGGATGAGATGTTACCTTTGGTGTGTTTGCCATGAAACACATGTTTGCCGTATCCACCTCGTCTTCGGACTCGCTTTCCGAATCCCAAGTTGCTTTGTACGCTTTCTTTTCCACCGGCTTCTTTGGCTTGAAGGAGGAAGTCATCTTCTTTTTGAACTCCGTGCAATCCGCCATGATATGTTCGGGCTTTCGGCAATTGTAGCAAATAATTCTTCTCTCCTCTTTACCTTCAAATTTTCTTCGAAAGTTGAGCTTGTTCTTCCGGTACATCCTTTTGATATTTCGCACAAGAAGAGAGAGCTCCTCATCTTCTTCTTCATCTTCTTCATCTTCTTCATCGTCCTCAAGAGTGGATGAAGACTTGAAGGCTATGGACTTCTTCTTTAGCGGAGCGGCCTCTTCTCTTGCCTTCTTTTCCATCTCATGGGTTTTTAAGTTCCCAATGAGACTAATGAGGTCCATTTCATCCTTATCGTTCAATTCTTTCAAGGTGGTGGCCTTTATCTCCCATGATGAAGGAAGAGCCTGAATCACTTTCCGCACCTTTTGGTCATTGGAAATATCATCACCTAAAGAAGAAAGAGCATTGGTGATTTTAGTAAACATTGTAATCATACAATCAATGGTTTCATCATTAATCATTTTAAAAGATTCATATTGGGACCTTACGAGATCTATCTTAGCTCTCTTAACTTGTGAAGTCCCCTCGTGTGTGACCAACAAATGTTGCCAAATCTCATAGGCGGATTGGCAATGTATTACCCGTGTAAGGTCGTCCTCATTTAAGGCGGTTAGAAGGGATTTTGGGCCTTAAAGTTAGCCTCATATTCTCTAAAGGTAAAGTCGGTCCATGTGCTCTCATCACTATAGGGTACTACATAGGGTTTGGTCAAGGATTTAGCTACTAAGCTACCTAAAGATTGCAAAAAGATAGTCATCCTAACCTTCCAAATAGGGAAGTTGAGTCCATCAAATTTAAGAGGGGTTTTGATGTTATCGGCCATGTTTACTAGTGAATGACAAATAGAATGCAAATGTTGATTAGCAAATTTTAAGGATCTCTCTAAGGATGTTAAGCCAAACCTAGAGTCCAAGCTCTAATACCAATTGAAAATCACCTAGAGGGGGGTGAATAGGTGATAATGCTAATCAATGCACAATTTAAAAATATGATGCAACAATCGCCCAAAACAAGACTAAGAGCCGAATGCCCCGTAAAGGGTTCTGAACTCCTTCCTCCTGATTCCTCTTGAAATGAGTTAGAGGTGCGCAATGCAACCTTGTCGTATGGGACTATGATTGACAAGATGAATGAAAACAAATGAATATTGCAATGAAGATTGAGAGCAAGTAATAAGAGCAATGAAAGTAAAGCAAGAAGTAAGAGCAAGTAAACCAAACGCAAACACCGAGAATTTTTCCGAGGTTCGAGCACCCAGTTCTACGTCCCCGCCTTCCCCAGAAGGATTTCTAACCACTATAACTTCACAAAGATGTTACAAAATACACCGGAGTACCCAACTCCACAATCTCAAGTACAAGTTCTCTCTTGGTGATCAAAAGACCACAAACTCTCTTTTGCAAAACTCTTTTCTCTTACAAAAATCCTTGTAGAATAATGAGTAGGAATGAAGATCTTGTGTGTAAGGAGAAAAGAAAAAGAAATCAGAGAGTTCTTGAAAATACTTCAAAAAATGAGAGAGAATTTCAGCACAAAAACCAAGAAACCAAGCTCTTTTGAATGCCTTAAACTTTTTAAACTTTTGCAAATTTTTCTTATAATGAACCTCTCCCCAAACACCCCTATTTATAGTAGAGGGCTAGTGTTTAGAGATAAAACACACTTAAGGCTAATTAGAAAGTATTAGGATCAGCAAATGACATTTAAACCCTTATTAGAGAGAAAAGGACAAAACACATCAGTTTAAAATTATAGCCGTTACTGTTCAAACGGCTATTCCAGTCGACCGGCCGGTCGACCGAAGTACAAAAATAAGAGCCGTTGCTGGCTCTCGGTCGACCTCCCGGTCGGCCGAAAAATACAGAGAGCAATGGTCTTGCAGTCAGGCAGGTTTCGGTCGACCAGGGTCGGTCGGCCGGTTCGGTCGACCGGCTCAGGTCAAAGGCCAAAACAAAAACAGAATTTTGAAGGGAGTTTAGAATCAAACAAAGTAGTTTTGAATAGAGATATATATAAAACATAAAAAAGAGTTTGTAGCCAGAAGATTGTATACAAAAATATTTTGTACATATTATAGGAAATATTTTTGGAAATAAGATGTGCGCAAAAATGTGTGTGATAGAGCTTCAAACCTATTCACTATTCTTTAACAAAACTATAAAAGTAGAAACAAATCTAATGAATCTCTTGAACAATCTTGAGCCATGCAATGCCCTGCTAGAGCCTTCTCTTCTATGTTTCTTCCTTGATGTGCAAAACACCTTTGCTTCATGAATCTAGAAGTTCTTGCAGTAGCTAAGCAATGGCCTCCAAATATGGTACTAACCTGAAACTTATCTTGAACAATCTTATTAGTACCAAATAGTTCTTATTTGTTTTGTTATCATCAAAACTCTAAACAAATGGAGAGTGTAACCTTTTGGGCCAACATATTATACTGCTACCAGACATCTTGAACTCCTGTACTCCTGAACTTTGATTGAAACTTGAACGAGAGAATAAAAATATACAAAAATAAGAACAAATAATCAAAGAATTAGAAGGTTAGATTCTTCTTGTTGTTCAATTCTATCCGCTGCAGTAAGGGCCAAAGCGGGTCGTGTTCCACTGGGAGGGAGGCGATGAAAGCGTTGGTAGCACGGTATATCTGTAGTCAAGACATAGAAGAAAGGTTGTTTGTAGTTTGAAATAAGAAAGTAGATCTAATCAAGAGGGAGAGTCTAGGTCGCTAATCGACCTTCACGACTAGTCTCGATTTAGGAGTTGTATCCTTTTAAACTAATAAAACATTCATCTAAGTTGTTAACCCTAAGTAAGAAGAGTAAGATGTCCAACTTAACTTGTCTACACTACGCCAAGCCAAACCCTAATTTTACCCTAAGCCAAAGCCAATCCCTAATACTTCAATTATGCCGAATCATACCCCTAAACTTAATCTAAAGCCAAACCCTACTCTAATCTAAGCCAAGCCCTAAGTATCTAAATCAGTAAGTTGGACTATCATCACTAAACTTCAAAGGATTAATCTAACCCTAAATTGGAAATCCATTAAACTGACCCTAGTTGATCTAGTGATTAGTGATCGGTCGCTAATATTGCACATTCATTATCATATTCTCATACTTATTATAAAATAAACTCTGTTTTTTCCTAATTATTATTTAATTTATTTGCAGGCCCATTCCTAAAGGAGAGGGAAGAGAAATGAGCCCAAAAGCCCATCAAATTCTGAATTAAATCAGAATTAATTCAAAGTCAGTAAATCAGGGCAGATCAGGTCTGTTCAGATCAGTTGAAAACCAGTTAGAACAAATCCCTACAAATCAATAGGTCGTCAAAGGCCATTTCGTCAAAATTCTGGATTTAAACTGCAAATCCAGTTGAAGATAAAAGCAAATCACGAAGCCAGGGAGTACCACCAACAGGGTGTGGCCACCTGGCCACACCCTGGCCATAGAAACGTGGCCAAAGCCGCGTTATCGCGGCTTTGTTAGGAAGTTATGGGAGGTTTGCTCCCCCTATCTTTATATACTCTCCTACGTTGGGTTTTGCCTATAAATACTGGGATTTTCAGAGCGTACAAAGGACGACGAAGAAGAGAGTAGAACTTAAGCTAATTTGTAGTTTATAACTTAGGTTTTTGTTTTTCTTTTTATGTAATTTTTAGTTTTCATTTATGTAATTCAGAGGAGATCAGACTTTCATAGGAGTATAAGAATGAGACTTGTGCTGAGAGTGACACTGGTAAGTTGTTCTTCCTTTCTCTTATTGTTATGAAATCGAATCTATAGTTACATTTTTATGTACTTTATTTTTGTGTTCTTTTTTTTCTTTTTTACTTCACTCAATCTTGTACCAATTGCTATCCAAGTGAGTCTTATAGCATCGAAAGAGCCTTGCCTTTACGAGTGCCACCGATAGCTCATGACGATGGATTTTAGTCTCAAGTCAGTATCATTTCATGCTTGTTTTGTCTTGATGATGTAATGCGGAAGAGACGAAAATCAACTCTTATGGGCTATGCGCTGATTGCCTCCACTTCAAGGTAACATCGTCGCAAAAGATTCAGGTAAGCTTTTGGTCAAAGGAGGTAAGTAATTATTTTTTATTCTTTCTTTTAACTTTTAGTGTAAATTATCACACCACAATCTTTCAAATCTCTTTCACTCTCTTTCAATATTTTTTGTACATATCACTTTTATTTTCTCCACCTTCTCATTCTATCACTTTCTCCCTAACTCACTTTAACCTAATTTTTCTCTTTTTCTTTACAAGAACTAAAAGAAGAATCTTAACCATCCTTTGTATCTTAAAAGAAAATTTACTAAAAAAGCTTCCATCGCTAGTCCCTCTTTGTGGATCACGACCCGCATAGCCACTTGCTATCGCGGTAATATTGAGAACTTGTACTCTTTATTCTAAGTTCTAAAATTTTGTATTTTTGTGTGCAGATAAATCCTCAATCAAATTTTGGCATCGTTACCGAGGAGGAACGGTAAGTATTTCTCTTTAAAGTTTACATTTTTGGTTAACCTTCTTCTTTGTTTTTGGTGTACAGATTTAACAACAAGAAATTTGCTGCTGTGGACATATAAGTGGCCTTAGACTCTGTTTAAGAAAGCAGGACGTAGAAGCCCTCAGATTTGCTACATTCTTGTGACAATCTGAGTGAACTACTAACCTGTATCTTCTGCAGGTTGGCTGAATTGCCTAGTTTAATCTTTGTAGCATTTATTTTCTTATTTGACTCAATATATATACATTTCTAATACAACAGTAAAAAGTTAATTGTAAATGCTAAAAATGATTTAGACTTTGCATTTAGGCACGTGTCTATTTCATTATATTTCTATTTACTGTTGAAGAGTACTGGAGCCAAGATATGTGTGCATAGCATTTAGTATAAGGTTCATTCTTGTATAAAATATTACTTGAGTATTACTTTTTTCTATATACTTGTACACTGTACTAAATTGATTTAAGGGCTTGTCTTATAAACAAGATAAGGTGGGAAAGTCATTACCTTCTCTTAGTCCACAAACAATCTCCTCACTCATTAACCCAAGCCTAACAAAAACTAAGTAGACGTTGGCCCTAGGGACATCTCAGACTCAAATAGGAGACTAACCTAAGGGGAAAGTTGATTTGAATCTGACTCTTGCGAAATCGGTGACTAAGGTTACGGATTGAGGGGCGTAATCCCGAAGGCTGGTGGTTTGGCTTAATTAGGCCCGTCGCTTCTGCGCGGATACCTCTCACCAATCTTACCACTACCTTACCGATTAACTTGTGGTCAGATTCGGTAATATACCCCCAGTGGACAGTCTAACCAGTTAGGAGTCGTCTAGGTCTAAGGTTTACCCTAACTTAGGTCAGATTTTTTTTCTTTTTATTTTCTTGCATATTTGTTTGTTTTTTTCTTTGTTTGTGTTTTATTATCTGATATGTCTTATAACAATAATTTTTTCAATTTTAATGATAATCCATATTACACCCCAACCTTTTTTTCAGATATTACCAATCCGGCATATCATAATTTTAACCAATCTAGTGTGCTGGATTGGTCTTATCCGAATCAATATAACCCATGCCCCTAATCTTATAACCATAATTTTCAGAATAATTTTAACTCTTCATAGAGTCAATGGGGATTCACCTCCTCCGAGTCCAATTTTCAACCAACTTGTCCTCCTTATCCACCTTGTCCATAATATTTTCAAGAATCATACTCAGTTCCACAGTTCAAAATAGAAAATCATCAATCTTGGATATGAGTATGCGTGAGTCCAAGCAACAATCACAAAATCTGACGGAATTACAATTTCATCACAAATTTCAAAATAACACTTCATCTTTTCAAATCCAATCGCAATAAAACGATGAACCAATCAACTATGAAAAGATGCATGAAGCCATGACTCAGGCTCAAATCGCTCGTAATCATGACATAGATATGATGGTCCAAACTCTCCGTTCTCACCGTTTAACTATTTCTGATATCGCTAACCATTCGGTTAGAGCCGAAGAGTTAGTTGTTTTGGAAAATAAGATTCCATTTCAGTACAACCATTTGAACTTGCCTAAAATCTAAATTTTGAAAATGACATTGACAGTTTGGTAAGCTATCCTTTTTCTGAAATTAAACTTGAGAATGAATATGATCCTGAACATCAACTTGGTGATTCAATTCTACTTCCTGATTCAATAATGACTCCGGTGTCTTCACCTGATTTCAATCTTTTTCCGAGTCAACAATGGATCCTGTGCCAATTCATCATGAAATTGAATCACCAATCTTTTATGATCATCATATTGAACTTGACTAATTTCATGCTTTCGGAAGTCCCATTGACAAATTGGCAAGTTCTCATTTTTATGAAATTGAATTCAATGAGAAATGTGACCTAGATTCTCAAATCTGTAATCCAGTTCAAATTCTCGAGTCAACATTGACTCCTGTTTTGTTACCCGACTTGAGTAATATTTTAGAGTCAGTTTTGATTCCCACACCTGTCCTTCTTGAACTTGAATCACCAATATTAAGTCATATTCCATTGTGGGGAAATGAATGTGGACTTGAGTTTCAACTTCTTGATTTGGACCCACTTCCTGAACCGATCTCGACTCCTAAACCTTTACTTGGCTTAAGTTACTTTCTTGAGTCGGTATTAGTTCCCATACTTTCTAAGTCCAAGTCAATCATTCCATCTTTTCACACTCCATTTTGGGACAAGGCGGTTGACAAAATTGACTCCAAAATTAATTATGAAATTTGAAAATTAGATAGGTTTAAATTTTTGATAAAAACCATTCATATATACATCATTTTAGTGGGTTATATAAGAGAGATTTCTGGTGGGTTTCTCCAAACTCCACAAAAATTCGATTGGGCGCATTTCGTGGACCAATCAGACCACCACCGGAACTACCACCTTAAGGTAATATTTTTCTTCCCTTTCTTCTTTTTCATGCATCTATGCATTAGTTCATACATTGAGGACAGTACATGAGATAGGTGTGGGGGAGGGTCTAACATAACTTAGATTTTTCTTTTATAAAAAAAAGAAAAAAATTATTAACATTTTCTTTACTTTTAAAAACTTTTTGAAAATAGAAACAATATTTTGACATATTTTTTATTAGAGATTAAGTCAATTTTAAGGAATAAGATAATCATAATTAGGATTTCTTATACTTGGTCAAAATAAGATTATTTGTTTGATTTCTAAGGATAGGAAGAAAGTTTGTGAAAGTAATTTAGTCTTGATCTTTACCTTGAAGAAATATGCACAGCTAATACACTTACACACTTAGGGTTCAAAAACAAGATTCTTATGCGTTATGAAAAAAAATATATATCTATGAAAGATGAACAAATCTAATTATTGATTAGCTAGGTGCTTTGGCCTAAGTAAGCCTTGATATTTATGCGACAGATGATTAGATAAGTTTGAGAAAAATATATATATATAAATCCTCTAATTAAGCTGGATATTTGTGCCTAATCAAGCATAAGTATTCACGCCTAAAAGCGATTCATATAATAAAATTCTTAGTTTTGTGGCCTTTTTTGCTTGAGTCCTTAAGTTCTTGAGGTGTTTTCTCACCCGGTATCCCTAAGACCGTTTGGTTTGGGAGTCAACGATTAAAGGCTCGTTACATGGGCAGATTAGAAAGCCTAATAGAATTAAGGAATAATACCACCAAAAATAATATAGTAACATAAAAAATAAAAATAAATAAGGCATAAGAGTTAGAGTTAAAGAACCGTTAGTCAAAATTTTCACGGTCACAAGGTGCATATGACTTAGGATAAAGTAATAGACTTGATGAGAAGTACAATTTGACTCCTTACTTTGATTGATAACAAATTTTTAAATAGAGACTAAGTTTAGGAATGAAAAATTCGATTTTCCTATAACTTAGAGATTACTTAAAAAGTTACAATAATATTTCAAATATTTTTCTTTCAAAATGTGTTTTTAAAATACTAACATTTTTCTCTTTCTTTACAGATTTTGTGGGTGTAATCTACTAAAAACCCTCACGAGACAAAACTCGTCCTCTAAGGAAAACCTAGAGGCTTAACGGCTTGTTGCACAGGCTCAGTGCAATCGCGTGACCTGTGAAAGTGGTCTAATAATTTTTTGTTTTGCTCGAGGACGAGCAAAAGATAGGTATGGTGGTGTGATCGGTCGCTAATTTGCACACTCATTATCATATTCTCTTACTTATTATAAAATAAACTCTGTTTTTTCCTAATTATTATTTAATTTATTTGTAGGCTCATTCCTAAAGGAGAGGGAAGAGAAATGAGCCCAAAAGCCCATCAAATTCTGATTTAAATTAGAATTAATTCGAAGTCAATAAATCAGGGCAGATCAAGTCGGTTCAGATCGATTGAAAACAAGTTAGAACAAATCCTTACAAATCAATCGGTTGAAGCCAAAAATCAAAGGCCATTTCGTCAAAATCCCGGACTTAAACTGCAAATCCAGCTGAAGATAAAAGCAAATTGCAAAGTTAGGGAGTACCACCAACCGGGTGTGGCCACCTGGCCAGACCCTGGTCGCGAAAACGCGGCCAAAGCCGCGTTTTCGCGGCTTTGTTAGGGAGTTAGGGGGAGCTTGCTCCCCTGATCTTCATACACTCTCCTACGTTGGGTTTTGCCTATAAATACTGAGATTTTCAAGCATACAAAGGATGACAAAGCAGAGAGTAGAACTTAAACTAATTTGTAGTTTGTAACTTAGGTTTTTGTTTTTCTTTTTATTTAATTTTTAGTTTTCATTTATGTAATTCAGAGGAGATCAGACTTTCATAGGAGAATAAGAATGAAGCTTGTACTGAGAGTGACACCGGTGTAAGTTGTTCTTCCTTTCTCTTATTGTTATGAAATCGAATCTATAGTTACCTTTTTATGTACTTTGTTTTTGTTTTCTTCTTCTTCTTCTTTTCTACTTCACTCAATCTTGTACCAATTGCTATCCAATTGAGTCTTATAGCATCAAAAGAGCCTTGCCTTTGTGAGTGCCACCAATAGCTCATGACGATGAATTTTAGTCTCAAGTCTGTATCATTTCATGCTTGTTTTGTCTTGATGATATAATGTGAAAGAGACGAGAATCAACTCTTATGGGATATGCGCTGATTGCCTCCACTTCAAGGTAAACATCGTCGCAAAAGATGTAAGGTAAGCTTTTAGTCAAAAGAGGTAAGTAATTATTTTTTATTTCTTTCTTTTAACTTTTAGTGTAAATTATCAGACCACAATCTTTCAAATCTCTTTCAATCTTTTTCAGTATTTTTTGTACATATCACTTCTATTTTCTCCACCTTCTCATTCTATCGCTTTCTCCCTAACTCACTTTAACCTAATTTTTCTCTTTTTCTTTACAAGAACTAAAAGAAGAATTTTAACCATCCTTTGTATCTTAAAGAAAACTTACTAAAAAAGCTTCCATCGCTAGTCCCTCCTTGTGGATCACGACCCGCATAGCCACTTGCTATCGCGGTAGAATTGAGCACTTGTACATCTCTATTTTAAAGTTCTGAAATTCTGTATTTGTGCGTAGGTTTAACCTTAATCAATTAGCTACCCTAGAATTATTCTAGCCTAGCATCCTTTTTTTTTATCCTTCTTTTTATTTTTAAGATATTTAAAGAAAAGAAAAAGAAGGAAGAAAGATTAAAGACAACACCAAAAATCAAACCAAGAACAAAGAAACAAAAAGGTAGACTTGAAATTAAAAGAATAAGAATAAGAACATAAAAAAAAAGATAACCTTTATTAATGCAATCCTTGGGTACTAGCTCCTTCTCCTTCCTCCTTACAATAACCAAGCCAAAGCCAACAGCAATTACAAAGAAGAGAACTCAAAAGAGACTAAACTAATCTAACAAAAAAACTCTAGATCCTTAACCCTAGCCTTATTCTTCTTCTCTCTGGATGAGGTGCTCTGTATGTACTACAGGGGGTCCTTTTTATAGGAGATTTGAGCCGAAGTCTTCAAGATAAAGTAGACCTCCTTTACGCTCCCTGTGTCTCTACCAACGAGCTGTGGAAACGCGGCTATCTCGTGGCCAACTACCATGCGCTTGAGCGCGTGGCCTCCTCTCGTCCATCCACCTGGGCGCCTCCTCTTGGATTCTGCATCCTAACCCTCGATCTTGAGAATTCGGGATAACTTGGGAAGCAAGTTATCAAAAATCAGAATTTGAAAAGGATTTGGTCCCTTTATCTTTATCTTCAAGCCTTTCTCCCCTTAGATTTTAATAGCAATTAGGAGTCCTACTTTATCCTGCCTCCTCCTCCCCTAGGTTTGAATAGCAATTAGGAGTCCTACTTTATCCTTCCTCCTCCTCCCCTAGATTTTAAATTAATAATTTAAAATCCAAGTTTACATTAGGTTAGATAAGATAGAAGCTTCTAAATTACTAAAATAAATCATGCATGTGGGCTTGTGGGCTTTTTGGGCTTCATTTATTTATTCTTTAATTACTCAAGGCCTGCACGACACTAAATAATAAAATATTGTTGGCCCAAGAGGTTACACTCTCCAATTGTTTTGTGTTTTGATGATGACAAACCAAATAAGTGCTATTTGGTACTAATCATTTGTTCAAGATGAGTTTCAGGTTTTGTACCAAGTTTAGAGACCATTCGCTTAGCTATTGCAAGAACTTCTAAGTTCCACATAGTAAGGAAGGCAAATTGCACATCAAGGAAGGATCATAGAAGAGAAGGCACTAGCAAGGCATTGGATGGCTCAAAGACTTGAAGATAGCACAAGAAGTCTTCATGTAATTTGCTTTTCAGTTTATAGTATGTTAAAGAATAGTGGATAGGTTTGAAGCTCTATCACACACGTTTTTGCGCACATGCTCATTCCAAAATAATTTCTCATAAATTATACAAAAATATTTTGCATACAAGTTTTTGCCTACAAATACATCTTTATGTTTAATTCTATTCCCTGTTCAAAAGTATTTTTGTTAAAATCTAAATCCTCTTTATTTTCTTTTCCAAAATGATTTTTGACCTGATCCGGTCGACCGCGACAGTCGACCGAGTCTGTGTCAGTCTGGTCCGGTCGATCGGACCAGTCGACCGTAGTTCTGGCAGATGCACGTATCAGTGTGCATGTCTGCCAGTCGACCGGGGCGGTCGACCGAGATATTGTTTTTGCTCACAGGTTTTCTCAGTCGACCGGGTCGGTCGACCGCTAGCCTATAACGGTCGAATTTTTGAACTACCGGTCGACCGGCCCAGTCGACCGATGTGTCCGTTGAACAGTAACGGGCAGATTTTTAGTGAGCTGTTTATTTTTGTCTTTTGTGTTTAAAAATTTGTTTAAGGATATATTTTGATCTAATTACCTCCTAAACATCAGTAATTATGTTTTATCCCTAAACACTAGCCCTCTCCTATAAATAGGGGTGTTTGGGGAGAGATTAGTTACAACAATTATTGCTAAAAATTCAAAAGTTTAAGGCTTTCAAAAGAGACTTGTTTCTTGGTTTTTGTGCTGAAATTCTCACTGATTTTCTGAAGGGTTTTTCAAATACTCTCTGATTTAATTTTCTTTCTTCACTTACAACAAGAGCTTCATTCCTACTCAATATTCTCTAAGGACCTTTGTAAGGGAAGAGATATTTGAAAGAGAGAGTTTGTGGTCTTTTGACTACCAAGGAAATTACTTGTACTTGAGATTGTAGGAGTTGGGTACTCCATTGTATTTGAGATCTTTGTGATAGTGAAAGTAGTCGGAATCCTTCTGGGGAAGGCGGGGAGTAGAGCTGGGTGCTCGAACCTCGATAACATATCCTTGTGTTTGCGATTGGTTTACTTTTCTTGTTCTTACACTCCTTACTCTACTTTGCTTGCTCTTATTAATTGCTCATCATATTCATTGTCATACTTAATTGCTTGCATTCATCTTGTGATTCTTGATTGGTGATTGTTGTAGCTTTAAATTTTTAAATTGCCCTTTGATTAGCATCATCACCTATTCACCCCCCCTCTAGGTGATTTTCAATTGGTATCAGAGCTTGGACTCTAGGTTTGGCTTAACATCCATAGAGAGATCCTTAAAATATTGCTAATCAACATTTTCATTCATCCATTCATACACTAGTAAACATGGCCGACAACATTAAATCCCCACCTAAATTTGATGGACTCAATTTCCCAATTTGGAAGGTTAGAATGACTATATTTTTGCAATCTTTGGGTAGCTTAGTAGCCAAGTCCTTGACCAAACCCTATGAAGCACCCGATGGTGATGAGAGCACTTGGACCGACCTTGTCTTTAAACTTTATGAGGCTAATTCCAAGGCCCAAACTCCCTATTAACCGCCTTGAATGAGGATGACCTTACACGGGTAATTCATTGCCAATCCGCCTATGAGATTTGGCAACACTTATTGGTCACACACGAGGGGACTTCACAAGTCAAGAGAGCTAAGATAGATCTCTTGAGGTCCCAATATGAGTCATTTAAAATGCTTGATGATGAGTCTATTGATAGTATGGGTACAAGGTTTACTAAAATCACTAATGGTCTTTCTTCCTTAGGTGATGACATCTCCAACGATCAAAAGGTGCGGAAAGTTATTCGGGCTCTTCCTTCATCATGGGAGATCAAGGCCACCACCTTGAAGGAGTTGAACGACAAGGACGAGATGGACCTCATTAGTCTCATTGGGAACCTAAAGACCCATGAGATGGAGAAGAAGGCAAGAGAAGAAGCCACTACTTCAAAGAAGAAATCCATAGCCTTCAAGACTTCATCCACCAATGATGACGATGATGAAGATGAAGAAGAAGATGAGGAGCTAACTCTACTCGTGCGGAATGTCAAGAGGTTGTACCAAAGAACAAGTTCAACTTCCGGAGAAAATTCGAAGGCAAAGAGGAGCGGAGGATCATTTGCTATAATTGCCGCAAACCCGGACATATCATGGCGGATTGTCCGGAGTTCAAGAAGAAGATGACTTCCTCCTTCAAGCCAAAGAAGCCGGAGGAAAAGAAAGCTTACAAAGCTACGTGGGATTCGGAAAGCGAGTCCGAAGAGGAGGTGGATCAAGCTAATATGTGTTTTATGGCAAACACACCCAAGGTAACTCCTCAATCCCTTGATGATGAAGATGATGATGTAAGTAAGGAAGTTCTAGTGCATGCTTTTGTAGAACTTTCTGAAACTTATGATAACAAGAAACTTGAATGCTTAAAATTACAAAAAGAAGTTGCTTTTCTTAAGAATCAACTCGCCATTGTTTCTAAAGAAAAAGATGATATTTCTTCTAATTTCATTTCCATACAAAAAGAATTTTGTGCCTACAAGAGTTCTTGTAAGGCAAAATCCCCTATTATTGATGAAAAAGAAATTTCTTCTTTTAATCCAAAATGAATGATTTTGAAAAAGTTTTAAAAGATTGTGCCTTTAATACTAAGAAACTTGAAGAAAAATTTTCTAAAAAGCACACATCTCATGCTAAGATTCCTCATGCTCACACTACACCTAACACGTCTCATGTTCATGCTCATGCTCACAAATCACACACTCATTATGCTTTTAAATATGGTAGAGTATATAGATGCACATATTGTGGTAAAAATGGACATTTAGCTAAGTTTTGCTATGATCAACTAAATAGAACAAATAATCTTGTTTGGGTTCATGACACTAACCCTAGAGGACCCAAGAAATGTGGGTACCAAAATCAAGTCTTAAATTGTTTGATGTAGGTACACACCAAAGCTCCAAGACGTAGGGAGCGGTGGTACCTTGATAGTGGTTGTTCAAGACACATGACATGGGACATCAATAACTTCACAACCCTATCAAGGTACTTGGAAGGTGGCACCGTCACCTTCGGGGATGACTCCAAAGGAACTATCATCGGTATAGGTAACATTCAAATTGGTGCATCTCCTATTATTGAGAATGTTGTTTTAGTAGATGGTCTAAAACATAATTTGCTTAGCATTAGTCAACTTTGTGACCGTGGACTTAAAGTTGTTTTTGATGATACTTCTTGCAAGATTTTTGATGTTAAATCCGATGTTTGTATTCTCACCGGTTTTCGTGATAATAATGTTTATATTATTGACATGCTTAATTTAGATTGTTCTACTAAATGCTTGAATGCTTTTGATGAAAATTCTTGGCTTTGGCATAGAAGACTAGGACATGCATCTTTTGACCATATTTCTAGGATTAATTCAAAGGAATTGGTGAAGGGTATACCTTGCTTGAATTTTTAGAAAGACCGCATTTGTGGTGCGTGCCAACTTGGGAAACAAACCAAGTCTTCCTTTAAACCAATCAAGGATATCATGTCAACTAGGCCTTTAGAATTAATTCATATGGATCTTTTTGGACCAACTAAAACTAAGAGTTTAAATGGAAGTAGATTTGCATTTGTTTTGGTTGATGATTTTTCCCGTTTTACTTGGGTTTTCTTTTTGCAAAATAAAGATCAAACTTTTTCTCATTTTAAGATTTTTCGAAAAAGAGTTGAAAAAGAAAAGGGTTTTCCGATTTTAAGAATAAGGAGTGATAGAGGTGGTGAGTTTATTAACCAACTCTTCATGACTTATTGTGATGAAAAAGGAATTAAGCATGAAATGTCTTGTCCTAGAACTCCACAACAAAATGGAGTTGTAAAAAGGAAAAATAGAACACTTCAAGAAATGGTTAGGACAATGATAAGTGAGTATGACCTCCCTCAATATCTATGGGCCGAGGCCGTAAACACCGCATGCTATATATCGAATCGTATTTATTTATGCAAAAATTCTTCTAAAACATCTTTTGAAATGTATCATTCTAGAAAACCAAATGTTGCATATTTCAAAGTTTTTGGATGCAAGTGTTTTGTTTTAAATACTAAGGATAATTTGGGTAAATTTGATGCTAAGGCTTATGAAGCTATCTTTGTTGGATATTCTTCTACTAGCAAAGCATATAGAGTTTTCAATAGATCTACACTTACCATAGAAGAATCCATGCATGTTAAATTTGAAGAATCTAATGTGGTTGTTGAGAATGTTGTAGAGATTGAACCATTAGGTGAAGACATGGAGAGACTATCCTTGAAGGACTCACCCGCTCAAGAAGAAAAGCTAGACCCTATTTGTGAAGTTCAAGAGGATAAGAGGAAAGCACTCAACCGCTTCCTAAAGCTTGGAGATACGCTACAAATCATCCTAAGGAGCTCATCTTGGGTGATGCATCTAAAGGAGTCACAACGCGCTCCAAACTCCATGACCTATGTGGTAACTTTGCTTTCATTTCTCATTTTGAACCCAAAGGCATTCTCGAAGCCGAGACGGACCCATATTGGTTGCTTGCCATGCAAGAGGAACTCAATCAATTTGAGCGCAACCAAGTTTGGCACCTTGTTCCTAAGCCCCACGATAGACCAATAATTGGTACTAAGTGGATCTTTAGAAACAAGATGGATGAGTCCGGAAATGTTATTAGGAATAAAGCTAGGTTAGTGGCCCAAGGTTACACTCAAGTTGAAGGAATTGACTTTGAGGAGACCTTTGCACTCGTAGCACGGCTTGAAGCCATACGGATGACACTAGCTTTTGCATGTTTTAAAAATTTTAAACTTTTTCAATGGATGTGAAAAGTGCATTTTTGAATGGTTTTATTAATGAAGAAGTTTATGTTGCTCAACCTCCCGGTTTTGTTGATCATGTTCATCCCGATTTTGTTTTTAAACTTGATAAAGCTTTGTATGGATTGAAACAAGCTCCAAGAGCTTGGTATGAAAGGCTTTCTAGTTTTCTCATTTCAAATGATTTTGTTAAAGGCATAGTAGACACAACTCTTTTTACTAAGCATGTTAATAATGATATTTTAATTGTGCAAATTTATGTTGATGATATAATTTTTGGATCTACTAATGAGCTTTTATGCAAGGATTTTGAGAAGGTCATGCAACTTGAATTTGAAATGTCTTCAATGGGTGAGCTCAATTTCTTCCTTGGACTCCAAATCAAGCAATTGCAAGACGAAACCTTCATTAACCAAGCCAAGTACGCAAAGGAGCTAGTAAAGAAGTTTGGGCTTGAAGGATCAAAGGCTTGCAACACTCCAATGGCAACTACAACCAAGCTTGATAAGGACGAACAAGGTAAAAATGTTGATATTAAATTATATAGAAGCATGATAGGAAGTCTTTTATATTTGACGGCAAGTAGGCCGGATATCATGTTTAGTGTGTGTCTTTGTGCTAGATTTCAATCGTGTCCTAAAGAGTCTCATCTTATTGCGGTAAAACGCATTATTCGTTATATTAAGGGCACTATTGGAATGGGTCTTTGGTATCCGAAAACTATAAATTTTTCAATGACTAGTTATTCGGATGCCGACTATGCGGGTTGTAGAGTAGATAGAAAGAGTACTAGTGGGACATATCAATTTCTTGGTAATTGTCTTGTTTCATGGTCCTCTAGGAAACAAAATTCCGTAGCTCTCTCAACCGCCGAGGCGGAGTATGTTGCCGCGGGGGCTTGTTGTGCACAAGTCCTTTGGATGAAACATACTCTCCTTGTTTTTGATTTGCACTTTGATCATATAAAAATATTGTGTGATAATACTAGTACTATACACATGACCAAAATGCAAATCAACATAGTAAGACCAAGCACATTGAGATTAGATATCACTTTCTTAGAGATCATTTTGAGAAAGGTGATATAGATATTGATTATGTTTCCACGGATTTACAACTAGCCGATATTTTCACTAAACCTCTTGATTTTGCTAGATTTTCGTTCATTTGTGGAGAACTTAATGTTTGTATTATTGAATAGACATGTTTCTCATAACCCTTTTTGATGTATGACAAAAAGGGGGAGAATAAGTTTACATGGACAAAAATAAGTTCATTTGGTCTTGGTTCCAAATGAATTTATATGTTTTGGTTTTATGAATTCTTGTGTTTTAGTTGTTTTAGTTTAAATCAATTTATTTTTGGTATTTTTGGTATCAAGAGCAATTTTTTGTGTTTTATATATTTTGTTTTAATTGGTTTCAATAATTGGTGCATCATTTCAATTATTGGTATCTAGAGCATATTCTTGTGTTTTATGTATAGCATAATTTGAGGGGGAGTTTTCTCCTCCCTATATTTTTGTTAATAGCCTATTTGTTTTGTCATCATCAAAAAGGGGGAGATTGTTGGCCCAAGAGGTTACACTCTCCAATTGTTTTGTGTTTTGATGATGACAAACCAAATAAGTGCTATTTGGTACTAATCATTTGTTCAAGATGAGTTTCAGGTTTTGTACCAAGTTTAGAGACCATTCGCTTAGCTATTGCAAGAACTTCTAAGTTCCACATAGTAAGGAAGGCAAATTGCACATCAAGGAAGGATCATAGAAGAGAAGGCACTAGCAAGGCATTGGATGGCTCAAAGACTTGAAGATAGCACAAGAAGTCTTCATGTAATTTGCTTTTCAGTTTATAGTATGTTAAAGAATAGTGGATAGGTTTGAAGCTCTATCACACACGTTTTGCACACATGCTCATTCCAAAATAATTTCTCATAAATTATACAAAAATATTTTGCATACAAGTTTTTGCCTACAAATACATCTTTATGTTTAATTCTATTCCCTGTTCAAAAGTATTTTTGTTAAAATCTAAATCCTCTTTATTTTCTTTTCCAAAAATGATTTTTGACCTGATCCGGTCGACCGCGATAGTCGACCGAGTCTGTGTCAGTCTGGTCCGGTCGACCGGACCAGTCGACCGCAGTTCTGGCAGATGCACGTATCAGTGTGCATGTCTGCCAGTCGACCGGGGCGTCGACCGAGATATTGTTTTTGCTCACAGGTTTTCTCAGTCGACCGGGTCGGTCGACCGCTAGCCTATAACGTCGAATTTTTGAACTACCCGGTCGACCGGCCCAGTCGACCGATGTGTCCGTTGAACAGTAACGGGCAGATTTTTAGTGAGCTGTTTATTTTTGTCTTTTGTGTTTAAAATTCGTTTAAGGATATATTTTGATCTAATTACCTCCTAAATATCAGTAATTATGTTTTATCCCTAAACCCTAGCCCTCTCCTATAAATAGGGGTGTTTGGAGAGAGATTGGTTACAACAATTATTGCTAAAAATTCAAAAGTTTAAGGCTTTCAAAAGAGACTTGTTTCTTGGTTTTGTGCTGAAATTCTCACTGATTTTCTGAAGGGTTTTTCAAATACTCTCTGATTTAATTTTCTTTCTTCACTTACAACAAGAGCTTCATTCCTACTCAATATTCTCTAAGGACCTTTGTAAGGGAAGAGATATTTGAAAGAGAGAGTTTGTGGTCTTTTGACTACCAAGGAAATTACTTGTACTTGAGATTGTAGGAGTTGGGTACTCCATTGTATTTGAGATCTTTGTGATAGTGAAAGTAGTCGGAATCCTTCTGGGGAAGGCGGGGAGTAGAGCTGGGTGCTCGAACCTCGATAACATATCCTTATGTTTGCGATTGGTTTACTTTTCTTGTTCTTACACTCCTTACTCTACTTTGCTTGCTCTTATTAATTGCTCATCATATTCATTGTCATACTTAATTGCTTTCATTCATCTTGTGATTCTTGATTGGTGATTGTTGTAGCTTTAATTTTTAAATTGCCCTTTGATTAGCATCATCACCTGTTCACCCCCCCTCTAGGTGATTTTCAAATATTACGTAGCACTGCTTTATAAAAGAATAAGTAGACAAATATGATGATAAATATGCATTTTTCACTACCTATCACACCCCCACACTTATCTTTTTGCTCGTCCTCGAGTAAAAATAAAGAAAAAGAAAATAAAAACTAACCTATCTTAACTCACTTTCATAGGAATCACGGTTGCACTTATAGCACGTGCAACAAGCCGTTAAACCTCTAGGTTACCCCTAGAGGATGAGTGTTGTCTCGTGAGGGTTTTCAGTGAATTACACCCACAAAATCCATAAAAGAAAAAGAAAATGTTAGTAATTAATTTTTTTAATTTTAAAAAAGGAAAGAAATATTTGAAATATGTTTGAAGAAACTAAGCAAGCTATAAGTTTTAGGATTATCATTTTTATTCATTCTTGAACTTAGTCTCTATATAATAATTCGTTATCAATTTTAGGTAAGGATTAAAATTAAATTTTTATATAGTACCTTTTGTTACCCTAAGTCATATGCATCCTTGTGAACGTAATTCTTTATTAGGGATTCTTTAACTTGGACTCTCATGCCTCTTTATTATATATATATATATTTAATATGTATAACTCATCTAATTTTCTTTTGTATAAGTATTAAGGCTTCTTGAGGCCCTCATACCTAACAATTGACTATTAGATTTGTTAGTACATATATAGATAATATTTCTTAGTTTTCTTAGGCTTTCTAATTCACCCATATAGTGAGCCTAAGGTCGGTGGCTCCCAAACCGGTCAGTTTTAGGGCACCGGGTGAAAAAAAATACCCCACGGACTTAAGAACCCGAGTGAACTAGGCCACAAAACTAAGGACTTTATTATAAAAATCACCTTTAGGCGTGAATACTTATGCTTCTTGAGGCACATGTATCCAGCTTAATTAGTGAATTTTTTATTTATATTATTATATTTTTTATAAGGCATAAGAGTCTTTGTCTTAGAATCCTAAATGTGTAAGTGTATTAGGTATACACATTTCATTCAGGTAAAAATCAAAACTAATTACTTATTCAATTTTTCCTCTTATACCTAAAAATTCAATAATTTATTTTATTTTGACTAGGCTTTTAGAAATCCTAATCATGATTTTCCTAATTCTTAAGATTAACTTGGATTTCTTTCAAAGATAAGTCAAAATATTGTTTCCATTTTCAAATATATATATTTTATTTTATTAAGTTAATATTAACCTAAAGTTACTAAGTTAATCACTATATTAGTATGGTTAGTAAAAAATTTTATTTTTTTATTTTTTTAGAAATAAAAAAAAATGTTGTTAAGTTAATAACCTAAGGTTAGTGAGTTATGTTAACAGCAACCTACAGTTAGTCAATAATTTATGTTAAAATATTTTTTTATTTTTCTATTTTTCATTTTTTTTTATTTTTTATTTTTTTTTCTTTTTTATTTTTTTAAAAAAAGTTAAGCGTTAGTATCCTCCCCCACATTTATTTCATTCATTGTCCTCAATGTATGAATTAATGCATAGATGCATGAAAAAGAAGAAAGGAAGGAAAATATTACCTTAAGGTGGTGGTTCCCGTGGAGGTCTGATTGGTCCACGAAATGCGAACCAATCTAATTTGCGTGGAGTTCGGAGGAACTCACTAGAAGCCTATCTAAAATAACGCACTAAAATGATGTATATGTGAATGATTTTTTATTAAGAATTTTACCCCATCTAATTTTTAAAATTTTAAACTAATTTCAGAGTCATTATTATCAACACCTCTGTCCTAAAATGGAGTATGAAAAGATGGAATGATTATTCTGAAATCAGGAAGGGCATGAATTACAATCGACTCAGGAAAATGACTGAAGTAAAGTAAAGGTTCAGGAGTCAAAATTTGTTCAAGAAGTGAATCTAAATCAAGAAGTTGAAACTCAAGTCCACATTCATTTCCCACAATGGAATGTGGCTTTCTAAGATTGATGATTCAAGTTCAAGAATGACAGGCATGAGAATCAAAACTGACTCTGAAATATTGCTCAAATCAGGTAGCAAAATAGGAGTCAATATTGATTCATAAATTTGAACTGGATCACAAATTTGAGACTCAAGGTCACATTCCTCATTGAGTTCAATTTCGTAAAAATGAGAACTTGCCAATTTGTCATAGGACTTTCAAAAGTATGAAATTGGTCAAGTTCAATATGATGATCATAAATGATTGGTGATTCAATTTCCCGATGGACAGGTACAGGATCCAATGTGGACTCTGGAGAAGGATTGAAATCAGGTGAAGACACCAGAATCATTATTGAATCAGGAAGTAAAATTGAATTACCAAGTTGAGGTTCATGATCATATTCATTCTCAAGTTCAATTTCAGAAAAGGATAACTTGCCAAAATGTCAATTTCATTTTCAAAATTTGGGTTTGGGCAAGTTCAAATTGGTGTGCTGAAATGAAATATTGTTTTCCAAAACAACATGATTCTTTGGCTCTAACAGAATGGTTAGCGACATCAGGAGTAGTCAAGGGTGAGAATGGAGAGTTTTATCCATTATATTTATGTCATGATTATGAGTGATCTGAGTCTGAGTCATGACTTCAAGCATCTTTTCATAGTCGATTGGTTCATTGTTTTGTTGTAATTCGACTTGAAAAGATGAAGTTATATTTTGGAATTTGTGGTGAGATCGTGAGTCCATCAGATTTTGTGATTGCTACTCGGACTCACACATACTCATTTCCAAGATTGATGGTTTTCTATTTTGAACTAGTGGAACTGAGTATGAATCTTTGAAATATTGTGGAATTGGGAAGGCCTAAAATTTTTATTCGGCTCTATACTCTTTTCTAGCTCGGATTTTTATTCAATGGGTTGTCTTGAAAAAGAGTATAGGAAGCACAATCGGAGAATGAATATTATGAAAATTGTGGACAAGGTGGATGAGGAGGACAAGTTGGCTGAAAAATTAGACTCGGGGGAGGTGAATCCCCATTAACTCTGTGAAGAGTTGAAATTATTTTGAAAATTATAGTCATAAGATTGGTGGCATGGGTTGTATTGATTCAGATAGGACCAATCCGGCACACTAGGTTGGTTAAAGTTATTATATGCCTGGTTGGCAAAATTTGAGTCAAAAAGGTCAGGGTGTAATATGGATTATCATTAAAATTAGAAAAATTGTTGTTATAAGTCATATCACATAAGAAATATCAAAAACAAAATAAAGAAAAACAAACAAATAAAATAAAAAAATTCTAACCTAAGTTAGGGTAAACCTTAGACCTAGACGACTCCTAACTTTAGGTTATCCTTGGGAGGCTATTACCGACCCTAACCACAAATTAATCAGCCAGGTAGGTGGCAAGGTTGGTGGGAGGTTATCCGTTAAAGACGTTCCTTAATTAAGTAACCACCAACTTTTAGGCTTTCGGCCCTTAATCCCCTTCCTAGACACCAATTTGGCAAGAGTTAGTTTCGAATAACCTCCTCCTTCGGTCAACCTCCTAAATGAGTCTGAAGTCAACCTAGGACCAACGTCTAGTCAAATTTTAGTTAAGGTTAGGATGATGCGTGCACAGAATGTAGTTTGTGGGCTAAGGAAGGGTGATGAAATCCCTACCTTATGTTATTTATGGGTTATGCCCTTAAGATGTTTTAAATGTGTCAAACAAAAGAATCAAAACACACTATAATGAACTAAGTCAAACAAGGGTGTTTCCTATTCTATATGTAATGCATCACGTACCTTTGGTCTCCAGCACTCACCAACAATAAATTAAAAGAAGAGAAAAATAGACAATGCCCCTAGATGCAACATTTAAACTTTTTTTTATTAGGTTTTGAGCATGTCAGCATGTAGTGTCAATAATTTTTTATTTTAGTATTTTTTAATTAGAACTAGGGTCAAACTATCTTTGTTAGGACCTAAAACTAGGTTAAATTAAAAACTTAGGTGTGCAGTAGATAACCTTAGAAACTCCCTTTTGATGCCCCTACAGAACAGAAACAACAAATTAGGGTTAGATATTACCGTGTCATTCCCTCCCCGACAACGGTGCCAAAATTTGATTGAAACTTGAACGAGAGAATAAATATGTATAAAAATAAAAACAAATAATCAAAGAATTAGAAGGTTAGATTCTTCTCATTGTTCAATTCTATCCACCGCAGTAAGGGCCAAAGCGGGTCGTGTTCCACTGGAAGGGAGGCGATGGAAGCGTTAGCAGCACCATATATCTGTAGTCAAGACTTAGAAGAAAGATTGGTTATAGTTTGAAATAAGAAAGTAGATCTAATCAAGTGGGAGAGTCTAAGTCGCTAACCTACCTTCATGACTAGTCTCGATCTAGGCGTTAAATTCTTTTAAACTAATGAAACATTCATCTCAGTTGTTAACCCTAAGTAAGAAGAGTAAGATGTCCAACTTAACTTGTCTACACTACACCAAGCCAAACCCTAATTTTACCCTTATCCAAAACCAATCCCTAATTATTAAACTATGTCAAACCAAACTCCTAAACTTAATCTAAAGCCAAACCCTACTCTAATCTAAAGCCAAGCCCTAATTATCTAAATCATTAAGTTAGACTATCATCATAAACTTCAAAGGATTAATCTAACCCTATATTACAAATCCATTAGATTAATCAACTAACCCTAGATCTAACCCTAGTCGATCTAGCGATTAGCTACCCTAGAATTATTCTAGCCTAGCATCCTTTTTGTTTTATCCATCTTTTTATTTTTAAGATCTTTAAAGAAAACACCAAAAACCAAACCAAGAACAAAGAAATAAAGATAGACTTGAAATTAAAAGAACAAGAATAAGAACATAAAAAAGAAAAGATAACCTTTATTGATGCAATCCTTGGGTACAAGCTCCTTCACCTTCCTCCTTATAATAGCCAAGCCAAAGCCAACAATAATTACAAAGAAAAGAACTCAAAAGAGGCTAAACTAATCTAACAAAAAAAACCTAAATCCTTAATCCTAGCCTTATTCTGCTTCTCTTTGGATGAGGTGCTCTATACGTACTGCAAAGGGTTCTTTTTATAGAGGATTTGGGCCGTAGTCTTCAAGATAAAGTAGACCTCCTTCACGCTTCCTGTGTCTCTATCAATGAGCCGTGGAAATGCGGCTTTTACCGTGGAGGCTTTTACCGCGTTTCCGCGGCAATCTCATGGCCAACTGCAAAGCACTTGAGCACGTGGCCTCCTCTCGTCCATCCATATAGGCGCCTCCTCTTGGATTCTGCATCCTGACCCTCGATCTTAAGAATTCGGGATAACTTGGGAAGCAAGTTATCAAAAATCTGAATTTGAAAAGGATTTGGTCCCTTTATCTTTATCTTCATCTTCATCTTCATCTTCAAGCCTTTCTCTCTTAGATTTGAATAGCAATTAGGAGTCCTACTTTATCCTTCCTCCTCCTCCCCCTAGATTTGAATAGCAATTAGGAGTCTTACTTTATCCTTCCTCCTCCTCCCCTAGATTTTAAATTAATAATTTAAAATTCAAGTTTAGATTAAGTTAGATAAGATAGAAGCTTCTAAATTACTAAAATAAATCATGCATGTGGGCTTGTGGGCTTCATTTATTTATTATTTAATAACTCAAGGCCTGCACAACACTAAACAATAAAACATTACGTAGCAGTGCTTTATAAAAGAATAAGTAGGGATATATGATGATAAATATGATGATAAATATGCACTTTTGACTACCTATCAAACTTCCAGCACCACCGTCGGGAAGGAACCCCTAGCCCGTTGGCAGAAGAGCTCCACTCCCTCCCCAGCAACGAGGAGCAAGGGTTGGAGCTGACTGTGGGAGAGGTCAAGCTTACAGTTTGTTAGCAGGAGGAGCCGAGGCGTCAGATGTGATAGTAGAAGGACAAGGAGCTCAGTACCTAGAACAGGAGCCCTGAAGATGTCACTGTGACCGCTACCCCCAACCTTTTGTGTCATGAGGTGGTAATCTTCCTTACCTTTCACACTTTATCATATTATCATCGTTGACCCTAATCTCTTCCGTGTTTACCTCCTGATAAAAATTTCGGGGACAAAATTTTTGTTAGGTAGGTAGATTGTAGCACCCCGTTCCCGGGATACGTATCCAGATACATATCCTGATTTTTTTTAACCGTATTGTTTCAGTTTTCTTCCAATATTTATTTTTAGGTTGTGATTGCTTATGTTATTTGGTATCGGATCTGTATTCTCAGTCCTAGAGTCAGCCCTGACCTGGACTAGGAACCGATAGTAGCATATTGTCTGATTTGACCTTTCTAGTAGTCTGATTTAACCAATTTCAGTTTCAAAAACTATTATTCAATATTTTAGATTTTTTATGATTTTTTAAAATTTTTCAGAATTATTCTACAAAATCTTCAAAACCGGTGTCGATCTGTATCGCTGACCGATTCCCATAATTTTATTTTTCAAATGAAGTTGAATTTTTAAAAACAGCTTTCACATCACTTCTTAGAATCTTATTTTCTATTTAAAAATATTTTTTGAGATTTTTCTAAATTTATCAAAATTTGACCGATTTTGGTGTCCACCGGTATCGCCAGAAAATTTTAGAATTTTTAATTTGAAAATCAGATTGAATTTCTCGAATCTGATTTCACCAGGCATCTTAAAATAATATTTTCTATTTTTGAGAATTTTTGGGAGCATTTCTGAAATAGTCAAATTTTACCCTATTTAAATAATAATATTATTTTCCTTTCTTTTCTTTTCTTGCTTTTTCCTTCTCCACTCCTCTACTTAATACACTTGAGTTATCGTATTATTTTAATTATTTAATAATATATTTATTTATTAATTTTACTTATTTCTTTTCCTTTTCTTTATTTTTCCTTTTCCTTTCTTTCTTTTCATTCTTTTTCTTCTTTTCTTTTTCTTTTTCTTTCTCCCTACCTTCTCCGTAGCACCCCCATCCCCTGCCAACCACAACCGATAGCACCAGCAGCCATCTCCCCCACTCCTCCTCCTATACTCCCCCTCTCCCTCTCCTTTTTTTCCCCTTCTTTCTTTCCTTCTTCCCATCTTCTCAATTTCTCCTTCTATCCAACCAACACACACTCTCTCTCCCCTTCATGAATGGTCGCCGCCTCCACTAGTGCCACCCCCAGCGCCGCCGCCCCTAGCTGGCGTCGTCGTCTCCCCAAGCTCCCCTTCTCTTCCCTACTTCCCTCCTCCTCAAACTCCACTCCATCTTCTCCAATTTCCCTAAAAACCCATCACTCTACCTTCCTTTTCTTCTTCAAATTTCACAATCAAAACCCCCAATTTCTCCGCTTCTATCACCCCACCACCATCTCCACCTCCTCCTCCAACTCCCAACACCACCACAACTCCATCAACCACCACCACCACCACCACCTTCACCAACAACACCATCAACACCAACAACAACATCAACAACAACACCACCAACAAACCCACATCCAAACCACTCTTTCCTCCCCCGGCCTAGGCCGCGCCGTCCCCCCTCTGGCGGCGCCACCGCCCAGGCCGGCGGCGGCGGCTAGAGCCGCTAGCCATCCACCCCCTCCCCTCTTTTCTTCTTTCTTTTCTTTCTTTTCTTTCGTTCTTTCTTTTCTTCTTTCTTTCTTTTCCTTCTTTCCTATTTTACCCCTCTTTCTTACTTTTCCTATTTACCCTTTCAATTATCCCATATTTACCCCCTTCATTTCCAAACATAACTTCCCCTTCTCTCTCTCATACGACGCTCTCTAGCTTTCTCTCTAACAAATCCCTTCTCTCCCCCCTCTTTCATTCTCTCTAATATATATTTATATATATTTTATATGGATTAGTAGCGTGTACGTGTTAGGCGAGTACTTTCCTTGTGTTGCTTCACGTCTTGCAAATTTTATTCTAGGGCTTAATATAAATTTAAGTGAGTGCTTTGTTATCATCAATTCATATTTAGTAACTGCTACTCTAACATTTATTGCATGATATATTGATATGTGAATGTCTTGCTACCATCGTTACATGTCTAATAATTGTTATCCTGCCTTTTAATACATGATACATCGTTATGCGAGTGGATATATGATATGCGAGTGATTTTCTAAAATTAACATGTTATATGAATACTTGTTGGCCGTTATTATAATTGATTGGACTGGTATTATGCTTGCATTATATATGCCTGGATAAGCTCGCGCTTCGCTCGGCTTCCAATAGCTAATTAATAGATTAATTTATTATTGTTATAGATATGGTTGTGAAGAGTTTGAAATATTTAACTATAGTGTTCTCCAGTATCATATTGCATGACCGAATGATTACTTGACGTATGATGTTGTAACTCTGTATTCAACTCACCTGACACCGACATGTTAATTATCTAACACTGATATGTTATACTTGACACTTGCTCCCTGACACTTGATATCTGATACTGATACTTAACATGTTATCACTTAACACCTAATACCTGACACCTGATATCTGACACTTGACAATTGACATGCTATCACTTGATACTTGACAAATTCTATCACTTGGTACTGACACATTTGACCTGATGTTGTGACACTTGATTGGCTACTATTACGCCTAACACCTGTATTACATTGCATATTCATGATTATCACTTTTACTGCTACCAGACATCTAGAACTCTTATACTCCTGAACTCCTATACTCCTGAACTCTTGTATCCCCTGCACTGTTACTCTTGTTAATAGCATGGTCATATGGCGTCCAACAGAGCATGCCTGGTGTCGGGATGACGAGGATGTATCCTAAGATCATGCTAGTGTCCAACGGATTTTGAATGGAACTAAGTGCCACACGGAGCAAAGTGCCACGCCACACACGTGGTGGGGGCCACCTCTTGAATCTGTGGGGGCCATCTGTAAATCCATTGCCCACACAGAACAAAGTGTCACATAGAGCAAAGTGCCACACCACACACGTGGTGGGGACAAACGCTTGAATTTGTCGGGGCCGCCTCCTGAATCTGTAGGGCTACCTCCTGAATCTATCCTCCAAAAGAAATATTCCTCCCTCCTGCCTGTGCTTAAGTATTCTCAGTGCATATTAACACACACACACATGCCTGTACAATAATAACACCAGGAGCATATGTTATTTAGTCTCTTCCCTATTCGAATAATGGTACCCGCATATCGGAGTTCGGATGAGTTCTATTGGAAGTACGGGCTCCAATGTGAACTGTCGGTGTTGTGAAACGCCAGTGGGAAGGGACAAGAATAACAAATGATATTGATGATTATTATTATAAAATGCAACATACTAATTTACCCATGCATGTGACTTGCCTTGTTATTATGATTCAACAATTCATGTTGTATGACTTGGACATTCTGTTTTACTATATATGATTTTAAATTATTACGAGATTTTTCGATCTCTTGTTTACTGACTTGTACCGGCATTAAATGTTTATGTGTACTTATACTCTCGACATCGCTTTCTATGCATATTTTTGATTCAGATTTATTGATATATATATGTATTTATTTGATTTAGGATTTACTGTCGTTCCTTTAATTTCTTTTATGTTACTTGTCATTATCTATGCCTGTATGCCTGAATCACAACACTTGATCATGTACATGTGTGACTGCCTGAGCACGCCAACTGGCTTTTGTTGGCCCAGAGGCCCATCACTCTAGTTTTGATGACGATTAACTCATGTAGTTATAGTCTACTAATAATCATGTGTTTAAATAGTTTCAGTGATTGATCAAGATATTAGTAGGTGTTTAACTTCAACAAAGAGTTTTGGAGCTTTCACATGTTGATTTAAGATTTCGAGCGCCAAGATCGCATCTAGTACTCTGTTGGAGTCAAGCTCGTTGGATCGCGTTTGGATCGAGTCAGCTTGGAGACAAGAAGATCTCGGTTTGGTTAGTTTAGTTTGTGTTTAGATCTTGTGTAAAGGTAGATAGTATTGATATGCTCAAGTTCACACACACACGAGTTTAAAGTTTATTGGTTTTGGTTTTCGGTTTAACCGGTTTCAGATTTCATATCAAAAACATAGATAAATATATATATATATCTTATATGTATATAAGATTCTATCCATATACAATATGCTTCAAAGTTGCTTCAATATCATATTTTTGTATTTAGACAAGTTTTGAAAAAAAATCAGATTTCCATTTCAAAGTTTGGTTTTTGAAAAATACCGATTTTTGGTTAAAGCCTAATTTCAATATCACAAAAATGGTTCACATAGTTTATAATATGTGTTGAATTTTTGTCACACATATTTGTATTTCAAAGATCTAATAAGAACTTATTTTTGTGAAATTTATGTGATTTTTTGAGATTTAATTGATATTAAAAAGATCAAGTTTTTAATCCCCAAAACATGTGACTTGGCCTTCTGCCGGTCGACCAAACGGTCGACCGCGGTAGAAGTCAGTCGACCAGTTCGGTCGACCGATGTGCACAAACGTGCACAGGCCGTTTAGGCTGGAGGGCCGGTCAACCGACCGGGTCGACCGCCAGAGAGCTCTGCTCTCTGGATCTGGCCCCAGTCGATCGGGCAGTCAATCGACAGAGAGTTCTGCTCTCTGTTTTCATGCCTCGGTCGAACGGCCGGTCGACCAATGGTACAACGGTTGAAAATCTGATCGTTGGCCAGTCAACTGGGCAGTCGACCAACAGCAGAAAGTTTCTGCTGTCTTAGCCCAATGGTTAGTTTTTGATTGGATTATAAATACCCATCCCTTTAAGCTATTCTGATTAAGAATTTCAAGAGAAAATTTCCTACCTTCTTAAGTGTTTTAGCAACAAGTTTTCAACAGCTTTTGGGCTAAAAGATTTATCTTTATTTTGTTTTAAATGATTGGAAAATTCAAAGAAAAAGAGAAGGCTTTGGGAATTATTTTTTATCTTCATTTCTATTTTATCATAGAAATTTTCTCAAGAATTTTCTTTGTGATTTTGATTTTCAAACTCTTTATATCTCACACTTGAGCTATCTATCTATCCTATCTATTAGGATCTTGTTTTGTGAGGAAAATTTGTTTGTGGTTTGTTAAGACCACCAAGTGTTGTAAATCCCTTTGCTTTGAGTTATGCGTATCCCTCTTGTGTAGAGGTGATTGTGGAGGTTGTGTTTGGTTGTATTGGATCCCTCTTAGTGAAGAGGTGATTGTTGGAGTGTTGGCTTTGAGCCTTATCTCTCTAGTATGAGGTGATTGTTGTTTGGCTAAGTGCCCATCCCTCTAAGTGTAGAGGTGATTGTTGTTGTGCCTTGCCTCTTGTGTAGAGGTTGTGTTTGTTGGAGAGAGGAGTTGTGTACTCCTTCTTGTATTACCCAAATCCTCAGTGGAAGTTCCCTGCGTGGGAAGTCCTGTGTGAACGTTATAGAGGAAATTCTTCTGTGTAAAGGCGGGGACGTAGAGCAGTGGCTCGAATCTCGAAACATATCTTGTTATTTGAGATTGATCCACTATCTCTAACTCTCTCTCTTTTATATCTTGCATTGATTCATATTGTTCATATCATATATGCTTGGTATTGTTTGTGTGTTCCACTTGTGTTGAACCAAGAGAGCTTTACATGGCACCTCAACTCTTATTTAGAGGATTTAGAGGAGATAGTTCAGAGCCCTTCACCAGGAATTTGGCTACACCCTTTGGTTACACTTAGTGTGTTGCAACTTAGTTTTAATTCTACATCATTTGTCATTACATTAGCTATACACCTATTCACCCCCTTTAGGTATACTTTCAATTGGTATCAGAACTTACACTCCTGATATTAGGTTTAACCACCTAGGAGTGAGATCTTGGTTAGCTAATCTACATTTACATTTGCACCATATAGTTTACACTCATGGACTGCATGACCCCTCCTATGTTTGATATTTCTAACATCAACGTATGGAAGCTTAAGATGAGTATGTACCTAAAAATCCTAGGAATGCATGTTTAGCTTGCCGCTACCAAGAAATTTTATCTTGGTAATAGCAAGCATATAGAGGCCAGTGCACAAGCCCTAATGGCACTTAGAAACACACTTAGTAAATATTATCTTTCTATGGTTTCTCATTGTGATTTCGCTTTTACAGTGTGGAACATTTTGACCTCTCCAAAACTTCAAATGCCAAAATATGTGGAGGAGGCATCTAGTGGAGATGAGTCCGACCAACCTTGCTACATGGTCCAAGAGAATGACTCCCTTGAGGTAAACTCGGATACTCAACTAGATGATAGTGCTAGTTCTTCTTGTAGTGATGATTATGTTGATGCCGATGCATTAACTGAAGAACTTTCCATTGTTTGTAAAAACCTATTAGAAAATACCAAGTTTAGGAAAAGAAAAGTATTAAATTAATAAAGAAAATAAGGATTTGTTTTTAAAACTTAATATGGCTTTGCAAGAGAGGGATGAGATTTCTAATGAAAAGGACCCATTGAAATCTCAACTCGACCTTGTTTTAAATGAAAACAAAATTTTGAAAAACAAAAATGATTGTAATAATGATTTGAAGAATAATGAGATTTTATCTTCAAAATTTGATTTTGCTGTAAAAGAAAACCAATCTTTGAAAAAAAAAATTAATTCTATTTCAAAAGAATTGGATTTGATTTATAATGAAAATAAATCTTTGAAAAATAATTTAAACTCACATGTTTGCCATGCTTCACCATCTAGTGTACTTATTGTATGCTCTACCTCTTCTTCTATTATTGAAAATGATATAACTATGCTAAAGAAGTGTGTTGATTGTTTGGGCTCCACTTTGAGCCAATGTGCCATGAACCACACACGGTTGGATCCATGTTTCGCAAGAAACATGCTCCTCATATCCATGCACACCATGCACACCATGCACATGCCTCTCATGCTCACATACATGACACCATGTATGCTCATGTGTACACTTGTACACATTGTAGACGTAAGGGCCACTTTGCAAAGTTTTGTTATGATAGAGTACAAAATATAAATTTTGCAAATAAATTTATTTGGGCTAGAAAAGGTGCTAAACCCATGGACCCAATAGAACATGGGTGCCAAAATTCACTCCTATTTTATTTGATGTAGGTGTGGGCTCTCGCTTGACGTGAGGGCATTGGTGCCTTGATGGTGGATGCTCTTATGCTTGATGGACACTACTTTGGATGCATCACCTTCAAGGAAGTTTGGTGGGAGGACCACCATGGTTTGGAGTTATAGAGATGTGCCCTAATGGTTTTGGTAACTATCTCTCACTCTCATTTAGTGTACATGCTTTCATATTGTTGATTTTTAGCATAATTTAGTTTTTCATTATTGTTATTAAATGCCATGTTATTTAGACTTATGACATACATGTATAGTAATTGAGATACACCCATATTCATATGAATCTATATTTTGTGTTCTCATTATAGTTTAACTATTGTGTACATCATAACCCTAAAACATGTGCATTTACTTAATGATCATATTGGTTTTTGTTTATGTTTTTGTTGGCCTAAGGTTATAATCAGCCGGTTTTAGAGTTTTGATGATTACAAAACAAATATAGTTATTTGTACTAATCATGTTTAAGTGTTTAAGATTATTTCAGGTTCTAAGGATTCAACATGTTTTCTTCCCTAAAGGAAGGTAATGATTGACTCAAGTTGACTCAATTCGGGATCAAGAATTTAAGTTATTCAATAATGCATATGGAAAAGCCCTTATTGAAGATCTTGTAGTCACCTAAAACCATTGTAAGAATTAATATGTTAAAGAGTAAGGATATGATAGTTATGCTCAAGAAAACACACACACAAAAATACACTTTTCAAAATACAAGGTTTTGGTTAGTTAATTTTGGTGCATGTTTAATTAATAAACATGTTTCAAAATATTTCAAATTTTTATATCTAGTTTAGAACATGTATTTCATGTCCTATAGCATGCTACTTAAACCTTAAACCATAAAAAAAATATTTCAAAAATTATTCAAAGTTCAAAACCCTCTTCAAAAACTGTTTCAGGCCTTTACGGTCGACCGGACCAGTCGACCGGCACTATTTCAGGCCAGATCGGTCGGCCGTCCGGTCGATCGGGCCTTAAGGCCATGTGCGTGCACGTCTGTTCACGTCTGCCGGTCGACCGGGCCGGTCGACCGACAGACCCTGCGATCGACCGACTGGTTGCCCGACTGCAAGACCCTAACTCTCGGGTTTTGCCGTCGACCGTCAGTTCAATATTTCATTTTTATTATAGCCGGCGGTCGACCAAGCGGTCGACCGGAGCCAACGGCTCTTTTGCCATGTGGCTTGCTGGTCGACCGTCAGCTGTCCAGAAAGCCCCAACGGCTATTTTTTGGAATCTGTTTCATTTTTTAATGATTCCAACGGCTATTTCTTGTTTCCTAGTGGCTAAACTCACCCCTAATGACCTAGTATCAATTATGAATGGTATTTATCCATTCCCTATAAATAGAGGTCATTGGTCTTTTTTTTTACGCAAGAAATATATCCAAGTTTCAAGTATTTCAAAAGAGAAGAAAAGTTTATTTGCTTTCATTTTCAAAGTTCTTTCAATTACAAAAGTTTTTAGTTAGTTTCCAAGTCTTTTACTCCTTTTCAACTGAAATTTTTCTCACTTTACTTCTTGAGCCAAAAATCATACTCCACTCTATAAGAAGTTGTAAGAGAGAGTTTGTGGTCTTTTGATCACCAGTGACTTGTATTCCATTGTGTTAAGATCCCTCTTGTGTAGAGGTTGGATTTGTTAGAGTTGGGTACTCTGGTCTTGTGTAGATCATTTGTAATCCTCTTGGGTGTAAAGGTTCCGGTGTGAAAATTTCCTTTGTGGATTTAGTGGAAATCCTTCATAATGGTGAAGGCGGGGACGTAGAACAGTAGCTTGAACCTCAAAACAAATTACTTGTATTTGCGATCGGTTTCCGTTTTGCTCTCTATTACTTTACATTCCTAACTTGTGATACCACTTGCTTGTACTTCATTATTGCACTCATTTCATTTACTTGCATTTTTGGTCTTTATTTATTTCAACAAGAAAGCAATTACGTATCTCAACTCATAATCTAGAGGAATTAAAGAGGAGAAGTTCTAGAGCCCTTCACGGGGAATTCGACTTCAATTTCTTATTTTGAGTGACCGTTTGCATCATTCATACTTGTTTAAAAAGTGCATTAGATTAGCATTAACACCTATTCACCCCCCTCTAGGTGTTTTTCAATTTGTGTCAGAGCTTTGGTCTCTAGGTTCTTCGCTTAACATCCTTAGAGAGATCCTATATTGCTAATCACTCTTTTCATATTTCATCCTCATACACTTTAGTAAAGATGGCTGAAGGTATTAAGATCCCACCCAAGTTTGATGGCCTTAACTTTCCCATTTGGAGGGTTAAGATGACCGTATTTTTGCGATCCTTAGGGAGCCAGGTTGCAAAGGCGGTGACAAACCTTTTAGCGCACCCCTTGGTGATGAGGACACTTGGTCTGACATTGCCATGAAAGAGTTTGATGCAATGCTAGGGTACATTATGCCTTACTTCAAGCTCTTAATGACATGACATTGCTAAAGTTATTCACTACAAATCCACATATGAGATTTGGACTCACCTTCTAGTCACTCATAAGGGAACTTCACAAGTAAAGAGGGCCAAAATTGACCTTCTTCGTTCCCAATATGAAAACTTTTCCATGCAAGAAAATGAAACCATAGATGATATGGTTAAAAAATTTACAAAGATAACTAATGGTCTTTCTTCTTTAGGTGACGGCATTGATAATGAGCAAAAAGTAAGGAAGATCATCAGTTCACTCCCTCCATCTTGGGAAGTCAAAGCTACAACTTTGAAGGAGCTCAATGACAAGGAGGAAATGGAGCTCATCGGTCTCATTGGGAATCTCACGACCCATGAGATGGAACGAAAAGCAAGAGAAGAGATGGCTCCTCTAAAGAAGAAAGCAATCGCTTTCAAAAGCTCTTCCCTACTCCGACGAAGATGATGAAGAAGAGGATGATGAAGATCTTTCTCTTCTAATGAGGAACGTTCGGAGAATGTACTATAAGGTTAAATTTCAAAACAAAAGGAAATGGCAATGTAAAGAAGAGAAGAAATCATTTGCTTCAATTGTCGGAAGCCGGGACACATAGTTGCGGAGTGTCCGGAAAACAAGAGCAAACCCTCCACCTCCAAGAAGCCATACAAGAAAAAAGCTTTAAGGTTACTTGAGATTTGGAGAGTGAATCCGACGAGGAAATTGACACCGCCCATATGTGTTCATGGCAAATGAAAGCACAAGTAAGGTAACCCCCGAAACATCTATTGAAGAGTGTGATTTATCTATAGATGAACTAGGAGAAGCTTTTGAAGAACTATCTCAAAATTATGATTTTCTCAAAATGAAAAGGAAAATGAATCACTTAACCACAAAGAAAAAGATGAATTATTTTCAACTCTTACTTCCACTCAAAATGATTTTGATGCTTATAAAATTTCTTGCAAAGGTAAATTTTCACTAGTTGATAAAGATGATATTTTCATGCTAAGGAAAAAATTGACTCATTAGGAGAAGTTTTAAAGAAATGTGAATTTGATAAATCTAGACTAGAGGCTATGTTTCCTAAGAAACATATTCCAAAGAAACAATCACATGCTACACACACCCATGTTCATAAATCACAACCTTCACACTCACATCATTCTAAACACCCAAAACATGTCCACACCCGACACACTCATCATGCATTCATGTATGGTAAAGTCTATGCATGCACATATTGTGGCTGAAAGGGTCATTTGGTTAAATTTTACTATGATAGGATAAATGCATCACACAATCATGTTTGGGTTCGTAATGCTAAAATTCAAGGACCCAAGAAAATTTGGGTACCAAAGTCATCAAATTTGTTACATGATGCAGGTACACTCCAAAACTCAAAGACGTATGGAGCGGTGGTATCTTTATAGTGGTTGCTCAAGGCACATGACTTGAGATATCAACAACTTTGCAACCCTGTCAAGATATGATGAAGGTGGCACCGTCACCTTCGGAGATGATGTCAAAGGAAAAATCATCGGTATAGGTAACATTAAACTTGGTACATCTCGTATAATAGAAAATGTTACTTTAGTTGATGGCCTCAAGCATAATCTCTTGAGTGTTATTCAACTTTGTGATAAAGGTTTTAATGTGATTTTTGATAACTTAGCTTGTAGTGTAATTGATAGACAAACTAATGCATGTATATTTTTTGAATTTCGTGAAACAATGTATACATGATTGATATGTCTAATATGCAATGCAATGCTACTTGTTTGAATGCCTTTAATAATGACTCTTGGTTATGGCATAGGAGATTAGGCCGTATTTCTTTTGACCATTTATCTAGATTAAACAATAAGGAAATGGTGAAAGGTATCCCTTGCTTGAATTGAAAAGGACCGCATTTGCGATGCGTGCCAACTTGGGAAACAAACCAAGTCCTCTTTCAAATCCATCAAGAATATCATGACATCACGACCCTTGGAGTTGATCCATATGGATTTGTTTGGTCCTATAAAACCAAAAGTCTAAGAGGAAATCGTTTTACTTTCGTTTTAGTTGATGATTTTTCTCGTTTTACTTGGGTTTTTTTTTTAGAACATAAAAATTAAGCCTTTTCACATTTTCAAACTTTTATGAAAGAGTTGAAAAAGAAAAGATTCATTTATTTTAAGAATAAGAGGTGATAGAGGGGTGAATTTAATAACCAACCCTTTACCACTTTTTACGAAGAACATGGAATTAAGCATGAACTATCTTATCCTAGAACTCCACAACCAAATGGAGTTGTTGAGAGAAAAAATCAAACATAAAAAGAAATGGCTAGGACAATGATAAATGAGTACGGTCTCCCTCAATACCTATGGGCCGAGGCCGTAAACACATCTTGTTACATATCAAATAGGGTTTTCTTATGCAAAAACACGTCTAAAACATCTTTTGAGATTTACTATTCAAGAAAACTAAATGTTTCATATTTTAAAGTTTTTGGTTGTAAATGTTTTGTTTTAAATACTAAAGATAATTTAGTAAATTTGATGCAAAATCATATGAAGCTATTTTTTCATTATTCTAACACTAGTAAAACTTGTAGAATCTTCAATAAATCATCCTTGACTATTGAAGAATCTATACATGTAAAGTTTGAGGAATCTAATATTTTTATTGAGAATGTTGTAGAAATAGATTCCTTAGGTGAAGACATGGAAATAATTACCTTGAAGGACTCACCTACTCTAGAAGACAAGCCAAAGGTTGATGGGGAAAGTGAAGTTCAAGAAGTTGAAGTGGAGCCAACACAACCACTTCCAAAGGCTTGGTGATTCATTCCACATTATCCCAAGGATCTTATTATAGGTGAAGTATCAAAAGGGGTAACTACTCGTTCTAAACTTCATGATCTTTGTGGGCACTATGCATTTATTTCTCATTTTTGAACCAAAGAACATCCTCGAAGCCGAGGGCGACTCATATTGGTTGCTTGCCATGCAATAGGAGCTCAATCAATTCGAGTGCAACTAAGTTTGGCATCTTGTTCCTAGACCCCATGATAGACCAACAATTGGTACTAAATGGATCTTTAGGACCAAGTTGGATGAGTCGGGCAAAGTTGTTAGGAATAAAGCTAGGTTAGTGGCCCAAGGTTACACTCAAGTCAAAGGTATCGATTTTGAGGAAACTTTTGCCCCGTAGCAAGGCTTGAAGTCATATGGATAACACTTGCATTTGCTTCTTATAAAGATTTTTAACTTTTTCAAATGGCTGTAAAAGTGCTTTCTTAAATGGATTTATTGAAGAGGAAGTGTATGTTGAACAACCTCCCTGGTTTATTATTCCTACACATCCGGATTTTGTTTTCAAACTAGACAAAGGTCTTTATGGTTTAAAACAAGCCCCTAGGGCTTGGTATGAAAGACTTTCTTCATTTCTTCTTTCAATGATTTTGCTAAAGGAAAAATAGATACTACTTTGTTTACCAAACATGTTAAAAATGATATACTTATAGTTCAAATATATGTTGATGATATTATATTTGGTTCTACTAATGAAACACTTTGCAAAGATTTTGAATCATGCATGAAGGAGGAATTTGAGATGTCTATGATTGGCAAGCTTAACTACTTCCTTCGTATCCAAATCAAGCAAAGGAAGGATGAGATTTTTATCAATCAAGCTAAGTACACGAAGGAACTTATCAAGAAATTTGGGCTTGAAGGGGCTAAGACAAGCAAAACTCCGATGGCTACCATAACAAAGCTTGACAAGGATGAGCAAGGTATAAATGTAGACATTAAACTCTATCGTAACATGATTAGTAGTTTGTTATATTTAGCGGCTAGTAGGCCGGACATTATGTTTAGTGTGTGTCTTTGTGCTCGATCGTGTCCTAAAGAGTCCCATTTGATGGCGGTAAAACGCATTATTAAATACCTTAAGGCACCATTGAAATGGGTTTGTGGTATCCGAAGACCGAACAATTCTCCATGACGAGTTTTTTGGATGCCGGCTATGCGGGTTGTAGAGTGGATAGGAAGAGTACTAGTAGAACATGTCAGTTTCTAGGAAATTGTCTTGTTTCATGATCTTTCAAGAAACAAAATTCTGTAGCCCTCTCAACCACCGAGGCAGAGTATGTTGCGACCGGGGCTTGTTGTACACAAGTCCTTTGGATAAAACATACTCTCCTTGACTATGGTTTACATTATGACCATATTAAATATTTTGTGATAATACTATTACTATTCATATGACTAAAAATGCAAACCAATATAGTAAAACAAAGCACATTGACATTCGATATCACTTTCTTAGGGATCATTATGAGAAAGGTAATATTGAAATTGATTATATTTCTACCGATTTTCAACTTGCCGATATTTTTACAAAACCACTAGATTATAATAGATTTTCCTTTATTTGTGGTGAATTAAATGTTTGTGTTATGGACTCATAAAATTTTCACACATACTCTTCAAAAATGTTTATTGACTTTGCCCCTTTTTGATGCATGACTAAAAGGGGGAGAATACTTTTGAGTTATTATTTATTTACTTTTGAGTTATTATTTAGTTACCTTTTTCTTTCTCATGGCATTTTTTTTATATAGCATGATTTGAGGGGAACCTTCAAGCTCCTTTTCCATTTGTTTGTTATATTTTTTCTCTCATGCCTTTTTTAGTTCTTTTTGTAAAGTTCATATATAGCATGTTTTGAGGGGGAGCTTTCAAGCTCCTTTTCCATTTTTTTGTTATATAACTCATATGTTTTGTCATCATCAAAAAGGGGGAGATTGTTGGCGCAAGTTTACAATCACCCGGTTTTAGAGTTTTGATGATTACAAAAAAATATAGCTATTTGTACTAATTATGTTTAAGTGTTTAAGATTGTTTCAGGGTTCTAAGAATTCAACATGTTTTCTTCCCTAAAGGAAGGTGGTGATTGACTCATGTTGACTCAATTTGGGATCAAGAATTCAAGTTATTCAACGATGCATATGGAAAAGCCCTTATTGAAGATCTTGTAGTCACCTAGAACCATTGTAAGAATTAATATATTAAAGAGTAAGGATATGATAGTTGTGCTCAAGAAAACACACACACAAAAAATACACTTTTCAAAATACAAGTTTTTGGTTAGTTGGTTTTGGTGCATGTTTGATTAATATACATGTTTCAAAACATTTCAAATTTTTATGTCTAGTTTAGAACATGTATTTGATCTCTATAGCATGCTACTTAAACCTCAAACCATTTAAAAATATTTCAAAAATTATTCAAAGTTCAAAAACCTCTTCAAAAATTGTTTCAGGCCTTTACGGTCGACCGGACTAGTCGACCGGCACTATTTCAGGCCAGATCGATCGACCGTCCGGTCGACCGGGCCTTAAGGCCATGTGCGTGCACGTCTGCCGGTCGACCGGGCCGGTCGACTGACAGACCCTACGGTCGACCGACCGCTCGCCCGACTGCAAGACCCTAACTCTCAGGTTTTGCCAGTTGATCGGCCCGGTCGACCGGCAGTTCAATATTTTATTTTTATTATAACCGGCGGTCGACTGAGCGGTCGACCGGAGCTAACGGCTCTTTTGCCTTGTAGCTTCCTGGTTGACCGTCAGCTGTCCAGAAAGGCCCAACGGCTATTTTTTAGAATCAGTTTCATTTTTTTAATGATTCCAACGGCTATTTCTTGTTTCCTAGTGGCTAAACTCACCCCTAATGACCTAGTATCAATTATAAATGGTATTTATCTATTCCCTATAAATAGAGGTCATTGGTCTTTTATTTTACACAAGAAATATATCCAAGTTTCAAGTTTTTCTAAAGAGAAGAAAAGTTTACTTGCTTTCATTTTCAAAGTTCTTTCAATTGCAAAAGTTTTCAGTTGGTTTCCAAGTCTTTTACTCCTTTTCAACTGAAATTTTTCTCTCACTTTACTTCTTGAGCCAAAATCATATTCCACTCTATAAGAAGTTAGAAGAGAGAGTTTGTGGTCTTTTGATCACCAAGTGACTTGTATTCCATTGTGTTGAGATCCGTCTTGTGTAGAGGCTGGATTTGTTGGAGTTGGGTACTCTGGTCTTATGTAGACCATTTACAATCCCCTTGGGTGTAAAGATTCCGGTGTGAAAATTTTCTTTGTGGATTTAGTAGAAATCCTTTATAGTGGTGAAGGCGAGGACGTAGAGCAGTGGCTCGAATCTTGAAATAAATTACTTGTGTTTGCATTGGTTTCCTTTTTACTCTCTATTGCTTTACATTCCTAACTTGTGATACCACTTGCTTGTACATCATTATTGCACTCATTTCATTTACTTTCATTTTCGGTCTTTACTCATTTCAACAAGAAAGTAATTACGCACCTCAACTCATAATCTAGAGGAATCAAAGAGGAGAAGTTCTAGAGCCCTTCACGGGAAATTCAGTTTCAATTTCTTATTTTGAGTGACAGTTTGCATCATTCATACTTGTTTAAAAGGAGCATTAGATTAGCATTAACACCTATTCACCCCTTCTAGGTGTTTTTTCAGTTTTATGCTTCATGTTTTGACTACTTGTTTAGATGTAGTTTTCATTAAAACTTGCGTATACACTTGTACAACTAATGAGCCACATTTGATTCTTGTTTGTTTGTGCCTAATTGCTCATTTATATCCATTAGATGTACTAGTACAACCTAGTTTTGATTATTCTTGCATTTCAACTTGTACTACATATTATTGGACATGATAATATGTTTATGTTAATTTTGTTTAAAACTTTAAGATATACATGTATACCCTTAAGTCACTTGCTTTTTATGCAGAATTTTATTATGGACTCATTTGTGTTTGGGATATGTATGTACACTTCTAGTTTAGATAAAACATATATATGCCTTGAAGTTAGTATTATTTTGATTAATTTCTTTTATATTTCTTTTAAGGAACTTTATTGAGCTTAAATGCCCAATTTTCATGATTTTGTTAATTACATGACTTTTTACCCTCTATGTTTGATGTTTACTCATGATTTATTTTCATGAGCTCATATGAGCTTTATTGCTAATTGAGTGTTGATGATTGTGTGATTTTTATGTTTTAATGAATATATTCTTATTTTATTCCTTTCTTAAAGGATTTCGTACTAGTTTTCAAGATTATCATAAAACTAGTTGCGTATTTCTTCATTTTAAAAGAGTTTTCAAACATGTTAAATTATTTTCAAATTCTATTTTTGAAACCCCTTCCTTCCAAGGGCGGCTGGATGGGCGATCATGCCTTGTGTGCCTAATTGAAAATCATTTTAACATGTGCATGAAAAGGGAAGTAGTAAGAGTTATACACTTGATTCTCATTATATTTTCAATTGGTATCACATTTGATATTTCTTTTGTATACTCATATTGTGTTTTCTATATATGTATGCTTCAAACTTCAAATAGTATCAATTTCGATTGGTATTTACATTTTCACACATATATGTGATTTAACTGTGCTTACAATATCTTTATATCTTAAAGCACAAATTATATTCATGCTAACCTTGATTTACTCCTTAATGTCAATTATTTTTCAATTGATATCTTATACAAGCTTATGCATTATTTTTATTGATATTTCATAAAGGGGGAGAAAATTCGTGTTTTGCCTTTCAATCGACTTTATTTTCAATCGGTATCTTACTCCCATTCTTTATGATGAAAAATACTTTGTTTTGGTATATGCTAACATTTTTAATATTAGTATTATGTTTCATTTTAACTTGGTATCTATATTGATATGAGTTATGTTTACCTCAAACAATTTGGTTTTTATTTTCAATTGGTATCAAGATTTCAAATATATATATTTCAATTGGTATAAAAAACATACAATGTTTCATTTTCTATTGGTATGAAAGATTTACAAGATATTTTAAATTGGTATCAAGATATTTTCAATTGGTATCTTTTAGTATCTTAAAATTTTTGTTTACTTTCAAATTGGTATCTCAAAAATGTCTTGTTTATTTTCAATTGGTATCATAAATTTGTATCATAATGTTTCGATGTATATCTTTATCATAAATTGATATATTTTTCAATTGGTATCATAGTACTTTGATATGTATTGCTTATATGCAAGGAAAACTTAACATCTTCTCTATGTATAGATTCATGTTGATTGTATCTCATATTGCGGAGCTTGACCTCTCTTCTTTGTGTCTTACACGTGTGTAGAGGGAGCCTCACATCTCCTTCTATATATCATTTATTATGCGTTATGTGATTAAGGTTTAGTCATCTCTTTTTCATGTAATGCATGTATGCAGGGGAGTTAACTTTACGTCTCTCCTCTTCATGAATGTATATCGCATATACATCCTTCTTGTTTGATTTGACAAAAAGGAGGAGAAATTTTTTTTGAGAGTTTATTTATGCCGCTTTCTTGATGATTTGACAAAAAGGGGAGAGAATTTTAAGTTTTATATATGCATGTTTATATCATTTTCTTGTTTTATACAAAAAGGGGAAGAAGAATTTTGAGAATTTATATACGCATGTTTATTTTTTAATTGGTATCAGAGCATATATGTTTTGTTTATGCAAAAAAGGGGAGACGTATTCTTCATTTATGCATATATGTGTTATTTAGTTTATGCATTCATTGAATATCCTTATTGTTTATTATTATGTATGAGTTAAGGGAGAGCTTCTATGAAGCTTAACTTTAATCCATGCATATATAACTCCATGAGTTTTGTCATCATCAAAAAGGGGAGATTGTTTGCCGAGAGGCCCATCACTCTAGTTTTGATGATGATAAACTCATGTAGTTATAGTTTATTAATAATCATGTGTTTAAATATTTTCAATGATTGACCAAGATATTAGTAGGTGTTTAGCTTCAACAAAAGAGTTTTGAAGCTTTCACATGTTGATTCAAGAGCTCGAGCGTCAAGATCGCATCTAGTACTCGGTTGGAGTCAAGCTCGTTGGATCGCGTTTGGATCGAGTCGGCTTGGAGACAAAAAGACCTCGGTTTGTTTAGTTTAGTTTGTGTTTAGATCTTGTGTAAAGGTAAATAGTATTGATATGCTCAAGTTCACACACACACACACACATGTTTAAAGTTTATTGGTTTTGGTTTTTGGTTTAACCGGTTTCGGATTTCGTGTCAAAAACATAGATATATATATCCTATATGTATATTGGATTCTATCCATATACAATATGCTTCAAAGTTGTTTCAATATCTTTTTTTGTATTTAGATAAGTTTTGGAAAAATCGGATTTCCATTTCAAAGTTTGGTTTTGAAAAATACCGATATTTGTTTAAGGCCTAATTTCAATATCTCAAAAATGGTTCAAATGTTTATAATATGTGTTGAATTTTTATCACACATATTTGTATTTCAAAGATCTAATAAGAACTTATTTTGGTGGAATTTATGTGATTTTATGGGATTTAATTGATATTAAAAAGATCAAGTTTTTAATCCCCAAAACATGTGACATGGCCTTCTGCCGGTCGACCGGTGCACAAACGTGCACAGAGTGTTTAGGCTGGAGTGGCCCCGGTCAACAGGGCGGTCGACCGGCAGAGAGTTCTGCTATTTGTTTCCAGGCCTTGGTCGACCGGCCGATCGACCGATGGCACAATGGTCGAAAATTCGACCGTCGGCCGGTCGACCGGGCGGTTCGACTGACAGCAGATAGTTTCTGCTGTCTTGGCCCAACGACTAGTTTTTAGATTGGGTTATAAATACCCATCCCTTTGGGCTGTTTTGATTAAAAATTTCAAGAGAAAATTTTTCTATCTTCTTAAGTATTTTCGCAACAAGTTTTCAAGAGTTTTTGGGCTAAAAGATCTATCTTTATTTTGTTTTAAAGAATTGCAAAATTTAAAGAAAAAGAGAAGTCTTTGGGAATTATTTTTGATCTTCATTTCAATTTTATCCTAGAAATTTCCGAAGTATTTTCTTTGTGATTTTGATTTTCAAACTCTTTGTTTTCTCACAGTTGAGCTATCTATCAATCCTATCTATTAGGATCTTGTTTTATGAGAAAATTTTGTTTGTGGTTTGTTGAGAACACCAAGTGTTGTAAATATCTTTGCTTTGAGTTGTGGGTATCCCTCTTGCGTAGAGGTGATTGTGGAGGTTATTTTTGGTTGTGTTGGTATCCCTCTTAGTGAAGAGGTGATTATTGGAGTATTGGCTTTGAGCCTTATCCCTCTAGTTTAAGGTGATTGTTGTTTGGCTAAGTGCCCATCCCTCTAAGTGTAGAGGCGATTGTTATTGTGCCTTGCCTCTTGTGTAGAGGTTGTGTTTGTTGGAGAGAGGAGTTGTGTACTCCTATTTTGTATTACCCAAATCCTCAGTAGAGGTTCCTTGTTTGGGAAATCCTGTGTGGACATTATAGTGAAAATCCTTCTGTGTGAAGGCGGAGATGCAGAGCAGTTGCTCGAACCTCGAAACATATCTTTTTGTTTGCGATTGATCCACTATCTCTAACTCTCTCTCTCTCTTTTATATCTTGCATTGATTCATATTGTTCATATCATATATGCTTGGTATTATTTGTGTGCCTCACTTGTGTTGAACCAATAGAGCTTTACATAGCACATCAACTCTTATTTGGAGAAATTTAGCGGAGATAGTCCAGAACCCTTCACCGGGAATTTGGCTACACTCTTTGGTTACACTTAGTGTGTTGCAACTTAGTTTTAATTCCACATCATTTATCATTAGATTAGCTATACATCTATTTACCCCTCTCTAGGTGTACTTTCAATTGGTATCAGAGCCTACGCTCCTGATATTAGGTTTAACCACCTAGGAGTGAGATCTTGGTTAGCTAATCTACATTTACTTTTGCACACATATAGTTTACACTCATGGACTTCATGACCCCTCTTATGTTTGATAATTCTAACATCGACGTATGGAAGCTTAAGATGAGTATGTACCTAAAAACCCTAAGAATGCATGTTTGCCTTGCCGCTACCAGGAAATCTTATCTTGGTAATAGCAAGCATATAGAGGCCAATGCACAAGCCCTAATGGTACTTAGAAACACACTTAGCGAAGATTATCTTTCTATGATTTTTCATTGTGATTCCGCTTTTACAGTATGGAACACTTTGACCTCTCTAAGGCTTCAAATGCCAAAATATGTGGAGGCATCTAGTGGAGATAAGTCTGACTAACCTTGCTACATGGTCCAAGGAAATGACTCCCTTGAGGTAAACTCAGATACTCAAGTAGATGATAGTGCTAGTTCTTCTTGTAGTGATAATTATGTTGATGTTGATGCATTAAATGAAGAACTTTCTATTGTTTGTGAAAACTTATTAGAAAAATACCAAGTTTTGTAAAAGAAAAGTATTAAATTAAATAAATAAAATAAGGATTTATTTTCAAAACTTAATATGGCTTTGCAAGAGAGGGATGAGATTTCTAATGAAAGGGACTCATTGAAATCCCAACTCGACCTTATTTTAAATGAAAACAAAATTTTGAAAAACAAAAATAATTGTAATGATGTTTTGAAGAATAATGAGATTTTTTCTTCAAAACTTGATTTGTTGAAAAAGAAAACCAATCTTTAAAAAATAAAATTGCTTCTATTTCAAAAGAATTGGATTTGATTTCTAATGAAAATAAATCTTTAAAAATGATTTAAACTCACATGTTTGTCATGCTTCACCATCTAATGTACCTATTGCATGATTCACCTCTTCTTCTATAATTAAAAATGATATAACTATACTAAAGAAGAGTGTTGATTGTTTGGGCTCCACTTTGAGCCAATGTGGCATGAACTACACATGGTTGGAATCCATGTTTCGCAAGAAACATGCTCCTCATATCCATGCACACCATACACGGCATACACATGCCTCTCATGCTCACACACATGACATCATGTATGCTCATGTGTACACTTGTACACATTGTGGACGTAAGGGCCACCTTTCAAAGTTTTATTATGATAGAGTACATAATGTAAATTTTGCTAATAAATTTGTTTCGGTTAGGAAAGGTGCTAACCCCCATGGACCGAATAAAATATGGGTACCAAAATCTACTCCTATTTTATTTGATGTAGGTGTAGGCTCTCGCTTGACGTGAGGACATTGGTGCCTTGATGGTGGGTGCTCTTGTGCTTGATGGACACTACTTTAGATGTATCACCTTTAAGGAAGTTTGGTGGGAGGACCACCATGGTTTGGGGTTATAGAGATGTGCCCTAATGGTTTTGGTAACTATCTCTAACTCCCATTTAGTATGCATGCTTTCATATTGTTGATTTTTAGCATGTTTTAGTTTTTCATGTTTGTTATTAATGTCATGTTATTTAAACTTGTGACATACATGTATAGTTATTGAGATACACCCATGTTCATATGATCCATATTTTGTATTCTCACTATAGTTTAACTACTGAATACATCATAACTCTAAAACATGTGCATTAACTTAATGATCATTGGTTTTTGTTTATGTTTTATGCTTTATATTTTGACTACTTGTTTAGATGAAGTTTTCATTAAAACTTGTGTATGTACTTGTACAACTAATGAGTCACTTTTGATTCTTACATGTTTGTACCTAATTGCTCATTTGTACCCATTAGATATACTAGTATAACCTAGTTTTGATGATTCTTACATTTCAACTTGTGTTTCCTATTTTTGGACATAATAATGTGTTTAGCTTCATGTATATGTTAATTTTGATTAAAACTTTAAGATATGCATGTATACCCTTGAGTCACTTGCTTTTTATGCAAAATTTTATTATGGACTCATTTATGTTTTGGATATGTATGTATACTTCTAGTTTAGACAACACATACTTATACCTTAAAGTTAGTATTATTTTGATTAGTTTCTTTTATGTTTTTTTTAAGGAATTGAGCTTAAATGCCCTATTTTCATGATTTTGTTGATTACATGACTTTTTACACTCTATGTTTGATGTTTACTCATGATTTGTTTCCATGAGCTTTATTGCTAATTGAGTGTTGATAATTATGTGATTTTCATATTTTCATAGATATATTCTTATTTTATTTCTTACTTGAAGGATTTCATACTAGTTTTCAAGTTATCATAAAATTAGTTGCATATTTCTTCATTTTGAAAGAGTTTTCAAACATGTTAAATTATTTTTTAATTCTATTTTTGAAAGCCCTTCCTTCCAAGGGCGGCTGAATAGGCGACCATACCTTGTGTGCCTAATCGAAAATCTTTTTAATATGTGCATGAAAAGGGAGGTAGTATGAGTTATAAACTTGATTCTTATTATATTTTCAATTGGTATCACAATTGATATTTTTTTGTATACTCATACTGTGTTTTCTATATATCTATGCTTTAAACTTCAAATAGTATCAATTTCGATTGGTATTTATATTTTCATATATATATATATGTGATTTGATTGTGCTAACAATATCTTTACATCTTAAAGCACAAATTATGTTCATGCTAAGCTTGATTTACTCCTTAATGTCAATTATTTTCAATTGGTATCTTATATAAGCTTATGCATTATTTTTATTGGTATTTCATAAAGGGCGAGAAAATTTGTGTTTTGTCTTTCAATCGATTTTATTTTCAATTAGTATCTTACTCCCATTCTTTATGATGAAAAATACTTTATTTTGGTATATTCTAACATTTTTAATATTGGTATCATGTTTCATTTTAAATTGGTATCTATATTGATGTGAGTTATGTTTACCTAAAATAATTTGGTTTTTACTTTCAATTGGTATTAAGATTTCCAATATATATTTCAATTGGAATCAAAAAACATACAATATTTCATTTTCTATTCTATCAAAAATTTACAAGATATTTTAAATTGGTATCAAGATATTTTCAATTGGTATCTTTTAGTATCTTAAAAATTTTGTTTACTTTCAAATTGGTATCTCAAAAATATTTTGTTTATTTTCAATTGATATCATAAATTGGTATCATAATGTTTCAATGTATACCTTTATCATAAATTGATGTATTTTTCAATTGGTATTATAGTACTTTGATATGTATTGCTCATATGTAAGGGAAGCTTAACATCTTCTTTATGTATAAATTCATGTTAAGTGTATCTCATATTGTGGAGCTTGACCTCTCTTCTCTATGTCTTATACGTGTGTAGAGGGAGTCTCACATCTTCTTTATACATTATATATTATGCGTTATGTGATTAGGGTTTAGTCATCTTTTTTTCATGTAATGCATATATGCAGGGGGAGTTAACTTTACGTCTCTCCTCTTCATGAATGTATTTCATGTATACATCCTCCTTATTTGATTTGACAAAAAGGGGGAGAAAATGTTTTTTGAGAGTTTATTTATGCCGCTTTGTTGATGATTTGACAAAAAAGGTGAGAGAATTTGGAGTTTTATATATGCATGTTTATGTCATTTCCTTGTTTTATACAAAAAAGGGAAAAAGAATTTTGAGAATTTATATATGCGTGTTTATTTTTCAATTGGTATCAAAGCATATATGTTTTGTTTATGCAAAAAGGGGAGGAGTATTCTTCATTTATGCATATATGTGTTATTTGGTTTATGCATTCATTGAATATCTTTATTGATATTGTTATGCATGACTTAAGGGGGCTTCTATGAAGCTTCATATATAACTCCATGAGTTTTGTCATCATCAAAAAGGGGGAGATTGTTGGCCCGGAGGCCCATCACTCTAGTTTTGATAATGATTAACTCACATAGTTATAGTTTACTAATAATCTTATGTTTAAATAGTTTCAGTAATTGACCAAGATATTAGTAGGTGTTTAGCTTCAACAAAGGAGTTTTGGAGCTTTCACATGTTAATTCAAGAGCTCAAGCGTCAAGATCGCATCTAGTACTCTATTGGAGTCAGGCTCGTTGGATCGCGTTTGGATCGAGTCAGCTTGGAGACAAGAAGACCTCGGTTTGTTTAGTTTAGTTTGTGTTTAGATCTTGTGTAAAGGTAGATAGTATTGATATGCTCAAGTTCACACACACACATACGAGTTTAAAGTTTATTGGTTTTGATTTTAGATTTAATTGGTTTCGGATTTCATGTCAAAAACATAGATATATATATATATATCCTATATGTATATTAGATTCTATCCATATACAATATGCTTCAAAGTTGTTTCAATATCATATTTTTGTATTTAGACAAGTATTGAAAAAATAGGATTTCCATTTCAAAGTTTGGTTTTTAGAAAATACCGATTTTGTTTAAAGCCTAATTTCAATATCACAAAAATGCTTCAAATCATTTATAACATGTGTTGAATTTTTGTCACACATATTTGTATTTCAAAGATGTAATAAGAACTTATTTTTTGTGGAATTTATGTGATTTTATGGGATTTAATTGATATTAAAAAGACCAAGTTTTTAATCCCAAAACATGTGACCTGGCCTTCTGTTGGTCGACTGGACGGTCGACCGCGGTAGAAGTCGGTCGACCGGTCCGGTCGACCGATGTGCACAAACGTGCACAGGCCGTTTAGGCTGGAGGGTCGGTCGACCGACCCGATTGACCGCCAGAGAGCTTCGCTCTCTGGATCTGGCCCGGTCGACCGGGCGGTCGACCGGTAGAGAGTTCTGCTCTCTGTTTTCAGGCCTGATCGACCGACTGGTCGACCTATGGCACAACGATCGGAAATCCCACCATTGGCCGGTCGACCGGCCGGTCGACTGACAGTAGAAAGTTTCTGCTGATTTGGCCAACGGCTAGTTTTTGGATTGGGTTATAATTACTCATCCCTTTGGGCTATTCTGATTAAGAATTTCAAGAGAAAATTTTCTTATCTTCTTAAGTGTTTTAGCAACAAGTTTTCAAGAGTTTTTGGGCTAAAAGATTTATCTTTATTTTGTTTTAAAGGTTTGAAAAATTCAAAGAAAAAGAGAAGTCTTTGGGAATTATTTTTGATCTTCATTTCTATTTTATCCTAGAAGTTTTCCCAAGTATTTTCTTTGTGATTTTGATTTCCAAACTCTTTGTTTTCTCACACTTGAGCTATCTATCTATCTTATCTATTAGGATCTTGTTTTGTGAGAAAAGTTTGTTTGTGATTTGTTGAGACCACCAAGTATTGTAAATCTCTTTGCTTTGAGTTGTGGGTATCCCTCTTGTGTAGAGGTGATTGTAGAGGTTGTGCTTGGTTGTGTTGGTATCCCTCTTAGTAAAGAGGTGATTATTGGAGTGTTGGCTTTGAGCCTTATCTCTCTAGCGTGAGGTGATTATTGTTTGGCTAAGTGCCCATCCCTCTAGGTGTAGAGGTGATTGTTATTATGCCTTGCCTCTTGTATAGAGGTTGTGTTTGTTGGAGAGAGGAGTCGTGTACTCCTAATTTGTATTACCCAAATTCTCAGTTGAGGTTCCCTGTGTGGGAAGTCCTGTGTGGACGTTGTAGTGAAAATCCTTCTTTGTGAAGGCAGGGACGTAGAGCAATAGCTCGAAGCTCAAAATATATTTTGTTGTTTGCGATTGATTCACTATCTCTAACTCTCTCTCTCTTTTATATCTTGAATTGATTCATATTGTTCATATCATATACGCTTGGTATTGTTTGTGTGCTTTACTTGTATTGAACCAAGAGAGCTTTACGTAGCACCTCAACTCTTGTTAGAGGAATTTAGAGGAGATAGTCGAGAACTCTTCACCGGGAATTCGGCTACACTCTTTGATTATACTTAGTGCGTTCCAATTTAGTTTTAATTCCGCATCATTTGTCATTAGATTAGCTATACACCTATTCACCCCTCTCTAGGTGTACTTTCAGCTTTATCATATATACTCGCGGGTTGCTTTCTAGCAACCCTGAATCCTCATGTTCATATCCTAGAGTCTGGACCGTGGTGGTCTTGTTGTACCTAATCAGAGTGGCGTAGCGAAGCGTGAATTAGCAGTTGCTTGTCCGGACTCTCCTTCTTCCAGCTTCCCCTTATTCGGCTCGCGAGATTCTCCGCTTACTACTTGTGAGTATTTTTCTATATTTTATATTGTACATCCTGTTTTTGCGCTTCTTGGTGATCGTATATTATTGAGATATTGTATCATGCTTTATGATAGCTGTGTACTTGTGTTATTATTGCTGGAATGTATACTATCACTATGCTTTCGTACTTTAATTCTTGCCTATAATGATGCTTATCGTATATATGTGCGGATATTTCTCCCTGCATATATACGTCACAGTAACGTCTCCATACCCGTGGGATCGAGGCGTTACACCAATATTTATGCTCAAGGCTTTAATTTTATGCTCAAATAGATAAAGTTCATTTGAAAATTTTCTTCTCCGATCTTCTTTCTCATAGTTATATCCTGAAAACTAATTGAATCCGAAGAAAAAAATATCATTGCAATTTAATGACTGAGAAATCTCACTCGCTGACAGAAGATTTATTGAAAATGAAGAAAATATAAAATATTTCAGAATTATTTGAATTGCCAAAAAAAAAAATTTATTTCACACACTTCTTCTATTGAAACAAAAGATCCACTAGCAATTAAAACGATTATCAGCCATCTTTCTAAAATTTGACAAAAAATTGATATTACCTGTCATATGATCAGTAGCATCGGACTGGCCTCAGAGGGCCCACAATTTTATACAGAAACCGATCTCCTAAGCTCCTAGAGCCCCGTCCATCCTATCTTTGTGTTTAACTGGAAAAAGGAACTCTCCACTATCAGTCCTTAAACCCCTAACCCTAAGTCTGCGGCGTAACCCTAGATCACCAGCTGTGAGATTGTTTGAGCAGTGGCATCGTTGTAGTCGAAATCTAGATCGTGACATTGATTTCAATGGCAATTTAGCAGTCGAAGTGGATTTAGGAGTGGGTTCATTGAAGTGGTACTAGAACAATAGAGGTAGGGAATCATCCACAGAAGGGCACGCAGCTGCTGAAACACAGCTAGTGTTTTCTAGTTCTTGACTTAAATGAAATTCTATGAATATTGAAAGTTTGTGCGTGATGAGCGTTTTCGACGAATTTTTGTAATTTTTTAATTACAGAAATTGTATTCTATGATAATTTTATGGATGGTGAAGTGCTTGAAAAACTTTGAGGAATTGGTTTGGAATTTTACGCGGTTATTGTGATTTTTGTTGTGTGTTTTCCCAATTAGTTCTGTGTAAGAATTTGGTGGGGATTATTAAGTTTCTTGTTGCTGCTGGAACAAGTTTAATGACAATAAGCGTCTGAAAATTAGTTTTGTTTAATTGAGTGTCATGTAATTGTGTAAGTTGTACTATTGTTGTTAAGAATAGTATACATAATTTCAGTTTCTTATTCTTAAAATGATATCAGAGCCAATCGATTTTGCTTTTGTTAATTGTCCCTTCGTTGTTCTCGATTCCGCACTGGGTTTTGCTCATGCAGCACATGCCTAGTGCCAAACAACGTTGTGCTTCCGTTGTTTAAAATTCTTTTATCATCGTCGAATTCTAGTTTTATGACATAATCGTCGCCCTTATCAAATTCTATGTTTCTATTGAGTTTGAAGATTTCAAAACTTATTTTCTGCTGAGTTTGAGGATCTCTCAAAACATGTTAATCTCTTTTTTTCTAATTGATCTTCTTTTTCATCCACGAATTTCGCATTATGTCAATATCCGTCTCGCATAAGCAAAAGAGTCCGCTTGGGGTTTTTTTCTTTTAGAGCCTATTCTGACTATTTTAAAGAGACTTATAAGTTTAATGTCCTTCTTGCTTCAAGTTTAAGAGACATTATGAGTTTTGAGACTCTGTCCTGGCTACCCTAAAGAGACTTATAATAAATTTAAGTCGGCCATGCCATGTGAGAGAGACGTAGGTCAAATTTAAGAAAGTGTTTTGTCATTGATCCATCTCTTCTCCTTTAGAAAATACTCTCTATTGTTCAACATCTCTTTCTCATCATCCTCATTCTTCCAAACTCTCGATGCTTCATCTATCATAATTTTTCGATTGGGTGATAAATAGTAGTATTAGAGCTCAGATTATATTATACTAATTATAGTAGGAGTAGAGATTTTCTTCTTATCATGTAATTGTAGTTCATGCCTATATATTCAGGTATTACCCAATAAAAAAAAATTCAGTTTCTTTTCAACTGATTTAACAATTGTGCTTAGTGTCATGTAGATGGATTGAGTTAGTTTATTGTACCTTCTTACATTTATTGAGATGCTTGCTAGTGTTTGAGATATGCTAATAGTCATGTTTACATGTGATAGCTTTTTTGAATCTGTTTTCAGAGTATGAATTGTGATAGAATGAGTGTTTACATGGCACTGATAATTTTGAATGTGAATGTGTTAAAATGAATTTTGAGCGTGTTGAGAAGGAAAAACAACAAAAATTGAATGAGAAGCAACTATAACAGAAGTTAGCGAGAAAAGAAGAGAATAAGTGGAAAAAAAAAGTAGGAGCAAGGAAGAATAGTTAAAAAGAGAAGAAGCAGAAGAAAAGAGAAGAAAGGGGAAGAACCATTAGCAGAAAGAGGAAAATGGAGCGGGGCGGGTTCAGGTCAGTTAAAAAAAAAAAAAAAAGTGTAAGCAAATTAGACCATTGGAATGGGAGAGGGCAGTGGATCGTTTGGATGTGGTCAGGTATTCTATTGTACTGGTATTGTTGTTATTTTAAAAATATTTCACACTACTTAATAAAAATTGAGAGTATATTTCATCTACATTCTCTCAAACAAATGCAGGATTGTAATTTAATTGGTTTTAGATGGTTTGAGGATATAGTATCAGTATAAAGACTTGAGGGTAAATTTTTTAATATAAAAAAAGTTAAGAGGTACACAGCTTAAAAGCCCATATATATTATGGCTACTATTTTTGTAGACAAAACCTTCAAGAAATCTTGTTGTTACAAAAGGGCTTGTATCTTGACTCTCCACAAAATAAAGTCACTTCTCTCCTCAAATTAATATGCTTTTTATTTTGTTGGAGTTATCTCAAAACTCATTTCAAATTGAACATGTAATTCCAGTTTGTTATAAAAATAACTTTTAAACCCAAGTGAATAATATAGACATTATCAATAAAATATCAAATTGCCAACATGAAAAGAATAACACATCCATGATTTAATATCAATCTCTTGAAATTTACTTACATCCATGAAAAAAATAGCAAGAAAAATCCACTAATATAAGGAAATATAATAATTACAAATGTTTTTCCTTCACACGAGAAACCCTAAAATATCTCATGAGTATTAACCAATGATGACCAACATCATTCTTCAAAGCTTTTTGTTTTTTTTTGGTAAGTGTCCATGTTCTGGATAAGGCTCCATGAAAGTTCTACTAACAGAATGAATTCAGACCTCATGTCAATTCTCTCTAGATGATTCAAAATTTTAATTTAAACACGAGAATGAAGGACAATAAATGCTACAGTTGGGACGGAATTAGAGAAACACAAGTGCAGAGAACAAAATTTTCAACTTCCAGAAATGAGAAAAATAGAAACAAAACTATAATCTGAAAAGTGCAGAGAACACAGGTACACAAGCAGAATGTAGGTGCGTGGCCCTTCAGTGTGAACAAATGCGCCAACATACTCTGAATTTCAAAGCTGTATGAAGCATTTTTCATGGAGTCGTGCTATGATCATGACCTCAAAAGATGGATAGAGGAGTTGTACTTGAAGTGACTGTACTTTGAACCTGAAAATCAAACCTAATTGCATGCTTTTCTTACACGACAGGAAACTTACACAGATGCGTACACACACACTGACGGTGGCAGGAATTTTTGCTACGGGGCCCAAAAAGTTCGCTGTAGAGAAGTATACAAAAACTCTAAAGTCATACAAACAACATTAAAAAAAAAAAATTGTTATAGAGAAGAAGTACGGTTTCTTTTCTTGTTATATTTCAATTCTGAAATATCACTTCGAATTGGTGAATCATGCCATTCAACAGGTTAAAAATTTGAACAAACAGAACGTCCACTTACAAGTACTTCGGAGTGTAAACTCAAACTCATTGATCATATTGAAGAATGGGCTACCAGTTCATAATTTCATATAGCTCATGAGTCATAGTTCGTACGGTTAATAATCTCATAGGTAGGAAGAAGACGAACGAGAGAAAAGACATTAAGCTTAATTGCCATCTGTTTGCATGATTAAATAAATAATCTTAAATATTTATTGTACTAATCAAACATGCAAATATATCCCATTATTTTTAATATCTTTCTTGAGCTTTAAGCCAGAATTCAACGATCTAACACCAGTTTTGGAACAGTTCAGGGATGCCAGAATTCACGAAATTATCGGCCAAAGCGGACAAAACTCAATCCAGAGTCCAGAGTTGGCCCGCCCAAAACCCCCCCCCCCCCCCGCCAACGTTTAATACATTAATAATATGCCACGTGCATAAAAAAAAAGGGGAAAAGGTGTAGTGAACCGAGTCGAAAAAGTTTAAATCAATCCCCTTCATGGCCCATGCTCTCAACGTGGGCGGCCCGAGGGATCAAATACCACGACAGGGCTTTTTTTGTTTTTTCTGACTTCACTCTCTGCAATCAGAAAATAATAATAATAATAAATAAATAAATAAATAAATAAATAAAGAGGAAAAAAAAATGTTACAGCGAAATGAAGTGACATGCCAAAACACCTGAAGCTGTGCAAGAAAATAGAGACGAGAGACATGAGACACATGGCCCACACATGGCCCATATCTTCTTCTCTTCAGACAGACAGAGTATTCAGAACTCGATTTACAGAAGAAGGGAGAGAGAGATGTGCTTAGTCACTGTGTCTGTGTTTTTAAAATGAAAGAAAGGAGCGCTATTTATAGCACTCCGAGAAGGAGAGAGGCGTAAATTGGAGTCCGAACGGTTGCAACGGTTCGGTCTGAACCGTTACCGTTGCAATGGAACGTTCCAGACAGGAACCGCACAGACCGTTGTTCGCGTGCGGTTTCCTTTCAGCGTTGCGCGGGGCCGGATAGCGAAGTGGGCGCGATCCGTTTGTAACACATACCGTGAGGCCCGGTTCAAAAAGAACTGGACCGGGTAGGATTACCGAACCCAAAACCCAAGCCCGGGCTCCAGCACCGGCACCGTCGGCGGCGCGCGCGTGTATGGGCATGGTTTCCCCCTAATCACGCGTGAAAACTCCAAGTACAAAAGAGCATACCCTTTATTCCCATTTTTCTCTATTTAAACACTTCAAACTTCCATCTCATGTCCAATGTGAGACTAAATGCTTTTAGCTACGTTTAGTCTCCTTTGGCTTTTGAATTAGGTAAATTTTAGACTTGAATATCTAATTCATTCGAAGTCGGAATTGAAGATGTGAATATACCACGTTCATCCCCAATAAAAGTAGAACGTACTCCAATCATTATCCAATTGATTCTATCAACGGATCTCGCCGTAATTCAACTCAAAGATTCACATTTAATTCTTCATATTTCCCACAGGTGGTATATATTCTTCCTCTATTTCCTTCGTGGCATCCAACTTCCAACTTGGATTCAGAGAAGAGACCCAGAATCCAATACAATTAGATAGACAAATCACTGACTATTAGTTTTGTTTGAAAAACACTATAGTGTCCTGAATATTAATGTTCTGTCTCTCCGCTGTACTATTTTGTTGTAGAGTAGTGAGGAACAATTAGTTGTTGAGTAATCTTTCTTACCTTACATAATTCTTTGACCCGGATGATAGATCCTTGCAGCGCAGTAGTCTCTTTTAGGCTCTTTTTTTTTTTGCAAGTTAATACAGAAAAAAACAAAAATAAGCAGAAACATGTACAGCCATCAACCATCTCCCAAGAGGAGATTCAGATCGTCTTCATCGCTATCCAAGTCTTCAATCAAAGCATGATCAAACTCTGAATTTGCTAATGCAGCTAGCAGAGGGTAATCTCACCGAGATGTTTCCCTTTAGATTTCTTGACGATTCTCAAGCCTTTGGAGGATTCTTGGAGGTAGCGAACACGTTATATTTGTGGGTGGCTGGGAGCTCCCTCCCCTCCTTCCTTGCTACAATCGCTGCTGGAGCTTCATAAAACTTGCCCACCGACTCATTGTGAAACTAATTCTGTGTCTAATATTTTAGACTAATGGGAGATCAAGTAAATTTTACTATATCACGCATAGTCATCTATAATAAAAATGTCGGGGTCACTGCTCTGAATCTTCCACATTCGTAGGACCACTAAGGTGTTAGATTTCTTAAAAGAATATTAGATCTTCCAGTATCAAATGTTGTAGTTGTTGTTATTCAAGTATAGTGGTAAAATCTCTTTGCAGTTGGCAAAAGGTATGGCTCCAAATCTCGCTTGCTTAGGTTATGACTTATATCCCCCCAAAAAATAAAAAAAATACTCTCTTTTAGTCAAATTAACAATAATAGTTTTGGTGATCATGACCAACCACAAAGATAAAAGAACTAGGTTGCATTATGAGCACAATATGTATCCAATATTTTCTCCGGACAAGCTAAAACATATTGGCTCAAAGTCATCATTTGCATAAAGTAAATATTGGGGGATTTAGGAGCTCAATTGAACTACCATAAATTGATTTATCTAAACAAATTAAATTTAGGAAAACATGATAATTTAAAATCCATCTGAAATTTATCCATGTTCACATGTCACTCTTTTGTGATGCTCATATGTTGGCATAAGATTAACGCGCTCCCATTTATGCAGACCAAACCTTTTTTTTTTTTAATAAAAACAGCCTTTTTTTTTAATTTTTTTTAAGAATTTAATGGAGGTTTTAGATTATGTGAGCGCGACTGGCCCAGCCTAGAAAGAACAACATCAGCGCACGGGCCCACGCCCAGTCAAGGACAGGAGCCATTATTGGGCTAGGCCTAACCGTGGCTCAATCTTAACACTAACTGAACCTGTGTTTTACTGGGCCTTGGCCTGGCCTAGTGGAGAGAGAAGGGGAGGGGCCCATGGCCCGGCCCCCTTCCCCACTTCACGAAGGAAGGAACAACCCCGATGATGATCATCGGGGCTACTGCCAGTGCAGCAGACTGCGGCATTATGTGAATCGTGATCACAAATTAACAATCTAATATACGCATCAATTAGACTTATAATCAATTACTCCTAAAAAAAGAATTATAATTAATTTCAAAGTTCTTAAAATAAGCATGAATTCATCCATCATTAAATAGATAAAAAAACAAAAGGATTACTAATCAAGGATCTGATCATATAAAAATCAGGTTTTTATAATCAAAAATCTGAGTCAATATTGATCGAACATATAGTCACAACAATATGATCTTGATTAGCAAGTGGAGTTAGCTCAAGAATTGAGCTAATTCTTACTAAATGATCAAACTTTAACAAGAGTTCGCTAGTAATGATGATCCCGGAATTAGCCCAAAACCACATAAAAAACCAGCCAATTCTAGAATTGCTGATTCCATCAAAGTATTGAAATTAGCTTCTCTCTCTATTTTCTCTCTATCTTAATTCTTGCTAATTCTAATTCTAACCAAACAGCTAACTCAAATCTAATTCCTAACTCTTCTAGTGTTCATCTCTTAAAAATTCTTATTCTAATTCCCTAGCTCCACTTGCCAAATGAGGAATTAGCGAGAGTTTGCTTTATTCCCTCTTGTATCAATATATAACTGGGGGACGGATCTAAATATTGTTGGCCTCCATCGCTCTAGTTTTGATGATGATTAACTCATATATTTGTAGTACTAATGATCTTGTGCTTATTTAGTTTCAGATATTTGATCAAGATCTTAGTAGGTGTTTAGCTTCAATAAAAGATTTGAAGTCAAGTTTTAAAGCTAGCACGTGTTGATTCAAGAGTTCGCCATCAAGATCGCATCAAGTACTCAAGATGAGTCTAGCTCATTGGATCAAGGTTTGGACCAAGTCAAGAAGGAGAAGAAGATTTTCAAGAGAAGATTTTCAAAAAGGCTTGAGTCATATTTGTAAGTATTAAGATTTATTTTTAGATAAAATGTAAAGGACAGATTAGTTGTGGATTGCTCAAGTTCATATACACACACACAAAAATTTATATGTGTTTTCATAAGATAGTTTTGAGTTTAGAAAAATACCGTTTTGATTTTTGAGCTTTAAAGTATACATCTTTATGTTTCATGAATAAAGTTCAACAAAATGAGTTTATATGGTTATTGATGTTTCTATTTCATGTGTTTGAGTTTTAGATTTATCAAAACTTATTTTAGAGCTTATTGTCAAAAACATAGATATTTCATCTTATATGTGTACTGGATCATATCCATACACACTAAGTTTCAATGTGTTAAAATATCTTGTTTTTGTATTTGGAGAAGTTTTGGAAAAATCGTTTTTCAATTTGGAGATTGATTTTAAAAAAAATACGGATTTTTATTTAAGACAAAATTTCTATATCACAAAAATAGTTCAAAATGTTATAATATGTGTTGATTTTTAATCAAACATGTTTGTATATAAAAGTAGGTTAATGAACTTATTTTTATAGAATTATGAGAATTTATGGGATTTTATTGGAGTTAAAATGACAAATTTTCAAGTTCCTAAAATCCCAGCCAGACTCAGCTGGCGGTCGACCAGACCAGAAGTCGATCGACCAGATCGGTCGACCAATGTACACGAGACGTGCACAAAGGACCAGCCTACAAAGCCGGTTGACCGCGCGGTCGACCAACTAAAAGCACCCAACTCTCAGGTGCGGCCGATCGACCGGGCAGTCGACCGATAAGCTTGGCCCGGTCGACCGGGCAGTCGACCGGAGGCACAACGGTCAGAAATCTGACCGTTGGCCGGTCGACCGGGCGATCGACCGACAACAGGATTTCCTGCTGAGTTGGAAGCTAACGGCTAGTTTTTGGAGGCCTATATATTGGGGCTGTTTTAGGCTGTTTTAGATAAGATTTGAGGAGATTTTTGTGTTAGTTTTTCCTACCTCTCTAAGTGTTTTCTCCACTTGTTTTAGAGCAAATACTTCCTTATCAAAAGGAGAGTTTTCAAGAGTGATTTTCAAAAGTGATCTCTTGAGTTTTTCACCACATCTCTATCCTAGTTTTTCTCACACAATCTTGAGCTATCCATTGCTATATCAATCCTTTAGGGAGATTTGTTGTGAGAGTGTTTTTAGGTAATCAAAGTGTTGAGATCACCAAAGTGTTCATCTTGTATTTGAGGAGGCGAACTTGCAAGTTCGTGTTGTTTCGAGTTCTTGTGGGAGCTCGGTGTAGAGGTGCGGCCTCGGCAAGCTAGTGTGTTGTGTGTGTTGTTCTTGCGATAACAAGATAGGGACTAGTGAGTCCAAGGAGGTCTAGTGTGAACTCGTTGTAGGTATTACGGTACCAAGTGATCCAGTGAGATCGGTTTTAGTGAAAATCCTTCATAGTGTTAAAGGCGAGGACATAGAGCAAGGGTGCTCGAACCTCAAAATAAATCTCCTGTGTGGCGATTGCTCTCTCTATCTCTCACTTATGTTTATATCGTGCATGCTTATATTGCTTATATCTTTATATGTTTGATATATCTTGTGCCTTATTGATATATGCTTGGGATTATTTGCTCACACTTGTATTCAACCAAGAGAGCCATAGTGACACCTCAACTCTTAATCTGGAGTAATCTTGAGGATATAGTCCAGAGCCCTTCACCGGGATTCACTACACTCTTGTGTATACTTGGTGTATTTTGCATAATAGTTTTTAGTTTGCTTAAATAGTTTTTAATTCTGCATTATTCATCATTAGATTAGCTAGTCATTTATTCACCCCCCCTCTAGGTGACCTATAAATATTAGACCGAAGCATCAATAAGAAAGTTAGATATCCATATCTTAAACTCTGGATCGATAAGAAGAGTTTTTTGTTAGTTGAAGATACCTCTTAGGGATAACTGAGAGGCCCCACGTCTATTTGATAGGGTTCTGTTCATGTGTGTGAGCCACGCACACATATTATAAGAGAGTTAATTCTGCGTTGACATGTAGGATTGGCCCTCTTACAATATTATAAGAGGTCCAAAGATTTTAAAATTTTTTGTACCCCGACATCTTATCCATGTGTCAACATGAGATTGACCCTCTTATAATATGGCTTCCCTATGTTTTCTAAGAACTGACATAAGGCTTTTTCCTTGCCCTGCAGTCAGACGGGACGCGATGATGATAGAAGGGTCTCTTGTCCACCTAGATATGTTGGCCCAAAGGCCCATCACTATAGTTTTGATGATAATTAACTCATGTAGTTATAGTACTAATGATCTTGTGTTTATTAAGTTTTAAATATTCAATTAAGATTTTATTCGGAGTTTAGTTTCAACAAAAGATTCGAAATCAAGTTTTGAAGCTATCACATGTTAATTCAAGAGCCCGCGCTTCAAAATCGCATCAAGTACTCAAAGAATAGTCTAGCTTATGGATCAAGTTTGGATCAAGTCGAGATAAAGAAGAAGATTTTTAATAAGACTTGAGTCTAAGTTTTTAAGTTTAAGATTTTTATTTTAGGATAAAATATAAAGGATAGATTAGTTGTGGATTACTCAAGCTCATACATACAAAAAAAAAAAAAAATTATATATTGTTTTCATCTTCAATAGTTTTAGTTTTTGGTTTAACCATTTTGGTTTTGAATTTCAAGAATATATCTTTCGGTTTCATGAATAGATTTCATAAAAACAAGTTTACACGATTTATATGTATATTGGATTTCATCTATATGCATTTATACTTCACAAGCTTAAAAACATATTTTTATGTATCTAGTTCATGTATTTAAGTTTTATTTTTATCAAAAAACTTATTTTGGTTTTTATTGTCAGAAATAAGTATATAGCATTTACTATGTGTGTTGGATTCTATCCATATACACAATGCTTCAAATGTATTTCAATATCTTGTTTTTATATTTATACAAATTTTGAAAAAAATCGGATTTTCATTTAGAAGTTGGTTTTTAGAAAAATACCGTTTTTGTTTTAAGTTTTAATTTCTATGCCCCAAAAATAGATCACATGTTTGTAATATGTGTTAATTTTTATCACTCATATTTGTGATTTAAAGTATTTCAATGAACTTATTTTTTGGGATATATGGAGATTTTATGGTATTTAAAATGTATTTAAAAAGATGTTAAAATTGGGTTTTTGGGTTGCTTGCGGTCGACCGAAGGCTAGTTCGGTCAACCAACTGGTCGACTGACATGCACAGGCCCAAGTGCGTTCGACAGACCAGTCAACCGACTGGCTCAACCCAACTTTTGCGTAAAGGTCGGTCGACCGGGCGGTCGACGGACCAGAGAAGACTGCTCTCTAGTTTTGGGTGCGATCGACTAGGCGGTCGATCGACAACCCCAACGGTCATAAAAATGACCGCTGCCCCGTCGACCGGGGGCGGTCCACCGACAGGCCAATCTGTCCCCGATGGCTAGTTTTTGACAATCTTTATAAATGGGTCTTTTGGCCAGTTTTTCTGCAAGATTTTTACAAGTATTTTCAAGAGCTCTTCCACAGAGTTTCTCAACAAAATTTTGGAGCTTCATTTTCATATCAAAAGAGAGTTTTCAAGAGTGATTCTCTTTAATTTTTCAATAGGATTTTCTCAAAATTTTCACTTTCAAATCTATCTAGTTTTTCTCACACAAGTTTGAGCTATCCATTGCTATATTCATCCTCCAGGATCCTTGTATGTGAGAGTGTTTATTTGTGATCAAGAAGTGATCACAAAGTGTTCTACTTTGTATTGAGAAGGAGTTGAAGGTGTGGCCTCGGCGAGCTTGCGGGCTCGAGTTGTGTATTGTTCATGTGGGAACAAGTGAGGGACTTGCAGGTTCATTGAGTTCTTGAGGGCGCTCGTTGTAGGTGTTGTGGCACCGAATGATCTTGCGGGATCATTTTAGTGAAAATCCTTCATTGCAGTGAAGGCGAGGATGTAAAGCAAATCGCTCGAACCTCGAAACAATTCTCTCGTATTTGTGATTACACATCTCTCTCTCAACTCACTTGTGTTTATATCTTACGTGCTCTTATTGTTACATCTTTATATGCTTGATATTTACTTGTTCTCAATTGTCATATATGTTTGAGATTGTTTAATATCTTGCATGCTCTTATTCCTTACCTATTCTTTACATGCTTGATATTGTATTTGTGCTCACACTAGTATTAAATCAAGAGGGATATAGTAGCACCTTAACTTTTAGGGCCTGTTTGTTTCGTTGCAAAAACGTCACAAGTCGTAAGTCGTAAAATGAGAATGGAAAAAATGAACTGTAGCAGAGAAAATATATTTTGTTTTACGGTGTTTGGTTGATAAAGTGAAGTGTAAATGGAAAAGTATATTGTGTTTTACGGTGTTTGGTTGAAAGTGAAAGTGTAAATGGTAAAGTATATTATGTTTTACGGTGTTTGGTTGGTAATGTAAAGTGTAAATGGAAGAGTTGACCACAAAATTAACTGTAACAGTGATTTAAATATTATAAATACTATTAAATTAAATCTACTATTGCAAATTAAATTGTATTAATAAATTTGAGATAAAAAATTAATAATCTTAATATTTTATTTATAACAATAATATTAATAAAATATTAGTATAAATAGTAAAATATTACTAAAATATTAACTAAATAAATAATATAAAATTTAAGCAAATCTAAAGAACGTTAATAAAATTTTAAGAATACTAATAAAATAAAATATTAAAAAATGTTTACAACAATAATAAAATATAGTTATAATATTATAATATTAAAAATACTTGAAAATTATTATAATATAAATTTTATTATAATATTATTGTAATATTATAGAAATATAAAATTAATAAAGTAAAATATAATTATAATTTAATAATAAATTATCATTATAGTATTATTATACTGAATTATTATTACAATATTAACATAATAAAATATTAATATAATAATAAAATATATTCTGATATTAATAAAGTAATTTTTTATATTTAAAAAATAAATAATTAAATATATAGTAATTTTATATTTAACTATCATACTGTTATATTAATAAAATATTAACTCTAAATAAAATAATAAAAAATGAAATAAGTATTAATAAAATAATAAAATATTAAATTAAAATAGTAAAATATTAAATATTAAAACAATAAAAAAGTTAAAGATTAAAAAAATAAAAATAAAAATAATTAAATAAGAAATTGAACACTATTAAAATATTAAATATTTAATAATATTTAATTATATATTAAAAAATAAATAATTAAATATATAGTAAAGTATAATATTGTTATATTAATAAAATATTAACTCTAAATAAAATAATAAAAATTGAATAAGTATAATAAAATAATAAAGTATTAAATAAAATATTAAATTAAAATAGTAAATATTAAATATTAAAACAATATTAAAAACAATAAAAAAATTAAAGATTAAAAATATAAAATAATTAAATAATTAAATAAGAAATTGAACACTATTTAAAATATTAAGTATTTAATAATATTAAATTATATATTGATTATCCAGTAACTGTTTTGAACTGTAAGTGTACCACAAGTGAGAGTTACATGACCACAAAATTAACTGTAGCACTGCAAGTTGGAAAATATGAGTGTAAAAGTGAGATTTACATGACCACAAATTTAACTGTAGCAACTGCAAGTGGGAAAAGAAGAGTTGCAAAAGTTTTTTGCATTTTTCATTTTGCAAACGAAACCAAACAAGTGTAAAATGTAAAGTTGCAAAAGTTTTTGCATTTTGCAAACATTTTGCAAGTTACCAAACACGCCCTTAGTCTAGAGGAATGTTGAGGAGAAGTTCAGAGCCCTTCACCGGGAATTCGGCTTCACTCTTTAGTTATACGTTGTGTGATAGTTTTAGTTTGCATAATAAGTTTTTAATTCTGCATTGTTTGGCTTTTGATTAGCACATCACCTATCCACCTCCATCTAAGTGATTTACAAGTGGTATCAGAACTTGATGCTCTTGATTTGAGTCTAACAACCTAGAATTAAAGATTCTTTTATTTGCTAATCACAATATTTGCATACGTACACATGAATTTCATTGCACCTCATGTGTTTGATATTCTTAACTTTCAATGTTGGAAAGTTAAGATGTTCATATACCTCAAAGCCCTTGGTATTCACGTTTATCTTGTCACTATAAAAAAAATCCTACTTCGTTAATGGGAAATATCTTGAGGCTAATGCAAAAGCTTTTCGTGCTTTAAAGTCAACCCTAAATGATGTGTATTTATTTAGGATATCTAACAATGATTCGATTTTTTATAATTTGGAACACTCTTATCACTCTTAGTGAACAAATGCCTCATAATAAGGAGAGTGACTCTGATCAAGAAAGTAATACTTTTGACATGTGCTACATGGTCCAAGGGGATGACCGCCTTGAAGTAAATTCCGATTCTGAGCTTGATGAAGATATGCTATATGATTAGCTTGCTTTGCTTTGTAAAATGCTTCTTAATAAATAGGATTTATTGAATATTGAGAAAAATAGTTTAAAGAAAGAAAATACTTCTTTGTTGAATGAAAATGATTTATTGAAAAAAGAGAATGTTTCCTTATCTTCAAAATTAGATGTTATTATGAAGGAAACAATTCATTTAAAAATAATTTGAAATTATTTCAAGAAAATAAATCTTTGAAAAATCAAATTGTTTTGATTTCTAAAGAAAAAGATACTGTTTTAAATGAAAATGAGTCCCTGAAAAAAAAAGATTATTTTGATTAAAAAAGAAAAGACTTCTCTTTCTCTTTCAAAAGAAAATGATTTTAATTCTCATTTTTGTCATGATACTATTCCATCATCTTCTATTTTCAAAAATGAGTTTCATATTTGAAAAATAGGATTGATTGTTTGAGCTCTAATTTGAGCAATTGTGTCTTTAATCATAGTAGATTAGAATCTATGTTTCACAAAAAATATGTTCCATATGTTAATGCACATGCCCCACGGTATACATCTCATGCACACCATGATCACATTTATTCCTCTATGTATGCTAGAGTGTTCACTTGTATACATTGCGGCCACAAAAGCCATCTTGTAAAATTTTACTTTGATAGATTAAATTCTTTAAATTTTGCAAATAAAAATGTTTAGGTTCCCAATGTTACTAACCCCTGTGGACCCAAAAATATATGAGTATCAAAATCTCCACCACTTATTTTTGATGTAGGTGTGGGCTCTTGCAAAACGTGAGAGGATAAGTGTCTTGGTAGTAGATGCAATCGGAGATTGACGGACACATCATGGAAGCATCGCTATCAAGGAGTTTTGATAGAAGGACCACCTTATTTTGAAAAAATGGATTGGATACATCGGTATTAATAACCATTTCATCCTCTACTTTTAAAAAAGTTTTAAATATGCTAGTGTAGTAACCTAGACTCAATCATATATTATTTTGTGCTTAATGTTGAGTTGATTGGTTGTAAGCCATGTATGTATTTTTGAAAAACTTTCTTCATGTTTTCGAATAGTTTTACATGTCTATTTCTTTTGATAGATTCATGTTTTATATGCTTTATTTTAAACCATATATTGATTTATTTATTTATATCATATGTTCATATGCAAATCTTATTAAAACTTGTGTAGTACATGTACAATTTTTGAGTTACACTTGATCTTCCTGCTATACATGTTTTATTTTATCTGTGTACTCCTTTTATATTTAATTATACATTATATGTTCTAGTTTTAATGATTCTTGCATGACTATATAATATATCATGCTTACATAAAAGAATTTCATGTTGGTTTTGATTTTGAGCTTTATGGTTTTATTTTCATGAATATGTTATTCACATGATTATTATGCACTCACCTTTATATTTACTCATGATTTTACATTCAAGAGCACATATTTATGCTTCATAGATTTTGAGTGACCACTCTTCTGTAATATACATGTTTCATGAAATATATGATCGGTTTCATGTTTGAAAGATTTTGAACTAGTTTTCGAAACTATTTCTTCATTCTTCACTTGGTAGTATTTTCAATCTAACTACACTATTTTAAAACCTTATTTTGAAAACTTCTATCTTATAGGGAGGTTGGTTGGGCGACCATACCTTGTATGCTGACATTACATATCTTTTTAAACTTGTGCATGATAGGGTGGATGATATGAGTTATATACATGATTCACATATTATTTTATTTTGTATACTAATTCAAGTTTTTCTATATATGTATGTGTTATATTTCAAGTGGTATTTTCATTGACATACATACATACATACATATGATTGATTGTGCTTCTTTTATATTGATCATATATGTCTTATAGCACAAATTGATTTCATGCTAAGTTTTATTTTACTTCAAATATTTTCTTTTATTTCTAATAAGCTTACGCATTAGTTTTGTGATTATTTCAAAAAAATAGAAAAGTTCTTTGACTTAAAATGATTTCATATTTATGTTTATCTATAAGATAATATTTATGCTTATCTACAAGTAGTATCTATAAGATAATATTTATGTTTATATTTTCTATTGGTTTACAAAAAAATTTTAGTTTTGTATTTATCTATAATTTTGACTATTGAAAGCATAACAAAGTAACATAAAAAAAAATTGTTTTATTGATTTCAAGTAGTATCAAAATTTGTTTACTTGATTTCATGTGATATCAAAAATTTATTTTGTTGATTACAAGTGGTATTAAAATTTTTTTAATTGGTTTTCAAAATTTGTTTTGACATGTATTGCTTATATACAAGGGGAGCTTAACGTCTCCTCTATATATAAATTCATGATGAGTGTAGTATATAAAGAAGAGCTGACCTCTTTTCTTTATGTAGTACACATGTCTAAGGGGAGCTTAACATCTCCGTATATACATTGTATATTATGCTTATATGGGTTAGAATTTAGTCATCTCTTCTTCATGTAATACATGTATGCAGGGGGGTTAACTTTATAGTCTTTCTCTCATGAATTTATATCGCACATACATTTACTTTTTTTCTTTACCCTTTATTGATGAATTGGCAAAAAGTGGAGAGAAATTTAGAGTTTATATACGCATGCTATGTTTTTTGTTTATGCGTATATGTTAATGTTTGTTTAGTTTATGTGCTTCATTCAATATCTACATGTTTTATGCTATGCATGAGTTAGAGGGGAGCTTTCTATGAAGCTTATTTTTAATCCATGCATATATAACTCCATGAGTTTTGTCATCATCAAAAAGGGGGATTGTTGGCCCAAAGGCCCATCACTCTAGTTTTGATGATGATTAACTCATGTAGTTATAGTACTAATGATCTTGTGTTTATTAAGTTTTAGATATTTAATTAAGATATTAGTCGGTGTTTAATTTCAACAAAAGATTCGAAGTCAAGTTTTGAAGTTATCACATGTTAATTTAAGAGCTCGCGCTTCAAGATCGCATCAAGTACTCAAAGAGGAGTCTATCTCATGGATCAAGTTTGGATCAAGTCGACATGGAGAAGAAGATTTTCAAGAAGACTTGAATCTAAATTTGTAAGTTTAAGATTTTTATTTTAGGATAAAATATAAAGAATAAATTAGTTGTGGATTGCTCAAGCTCATACACACGCACAAAAAATTATATATTATTTTTATTTTTAATAGTTTTAGTTTTGGTTTAACCATTTTTGTTTTGAGTTTCAAGAATACATCTTTCGGTTTCATGAATAGATTTCATTAAAATAAGTTTACATGATTTATATGTATATTGAATTTTATCCGTATGTATTTATACTTTATATGCTTAGAGAACTTATTTTGATGTATCTAATTCATGTATTTAAGTTTTTTTAATCAAAACTTATTTAGGTTTTTATCATCAAAAATAAGTATATATCATTTACTATGTGTACTGAATTTTATTCGTATACATTATGCTTCAAAACTATTTCAATATCTTGTTTTTGTATTTATACAAATTTTGAAAAATCGGATTTTCATTTAGAAGTTGGTTTTTGAAAAATACCATTTTTGTTTTAAACTTTAGTTTCTATGCCCCAAAAATAGTTTACATCTTTGTAATATGTGTTGATTTTTGATCACACATATTTGTGATTCATAGTATTTCAATGAACTTATTTTTCTAGGATTTATGAAAATTTTATGGTATTTAAAATGTATTTAAAAAGATGTTAAAAATTGGTTTTTTGGGCTGCTTGCGGTCGATCGACCGGTCGACCGAAGGCTAGCCCGGTCGACTGACGTGAACACATGCACCGGCCCAAGTACGATCGACAGACCGGTTAACCAATTGGCTCAACCCAACTTTCGAGTAGAGGCCGGTCGACCGGGCGATCTACCGACTAGAGAAGACTGCTATCTAGTTTTGGGTGTAGTCGAACGGGCGATCGACCGGCAACCTCAGCGGTCACGAAAATGACCGTTGGCCCTGTCGACCGGGCGGTCGACTGACAAGCCAATCTGGCCCCAATGGCTAGTTTTTGACAGCCTTTATAAATGGGTCTTTTTCCAATTTTTCTACAAGATTTTTACAAATGTTTCAAGTGCTCTTCCAATAAGTTTCTCAACAAGTTTTTGGAGCTTCATTTTCATATCAAAAGAGAGTTTGAAGAGTGATTCTCCTGAGTTTTTCAATAGGATTTTCTTGAAATTTTCACTTCCAAATCTATCTAGTTTTTCTCACACGAGCTTTAGCTATCCATTGCTATATTCATCCTCTAGGATCCTTATATGTGAGATTGTTTGTAATCAAGAAGTGATCACAAAGTGTTCTACTTTGTATTGAGAAGGAGTCAGAGGTTGCGGCCTCAGCGAGCTTGCGGGTACGAGTTGTGTATTGTTCTTGGGGAACAAGTGAGGGACTTGCAGGTCTGTTGAGTTCTTAAAGGAGCTCGTTGTAGGTGTTGCGGCATTGAGTGATCTTGCGGGATCATTTTTAGTGAAAATCCTTCATTGTAGTGAAGGTGGGAACGTAGAGCAAGTCACTTGAACCTCAAAATAATTCTCCTGTATTTGTAATTGCTCATCTCTCTCTCAACTCACTTGTGTTTATTTCTTACTTGCTCTTATTGTTTACATCTTTATATGTTTGATATTTACTTGTTCTCAATTATCATATATGCTTCAGATTGTTTAATATCTTGCATGCTCTATTTCTTATCTATTCTTTACATGCTTGATTTTGTGCTTGTGCTCACACTAGTATTAAACAAAGATCTATAGTAGCACCTCAACTCTTAGTCTAGAGAAATCTTGAGGAGAAGTTCAGAGCCCTTCACCGAAAATTCGGCTTCACTTTTTGGTTATACGTTGTGTGATAGTTTTAGTTTGCATAATAAGTTTTTAATTCCACATTATTTGATTTTTGATTAGCACATCACCTTTTCACCCCCTCTAGGTGATCTACAAGATAGATGTATTTGAGATATTTGGGCAAAGCTTTTAGTTTTAGAGGAGGGAAAGACTCAATGGAAAGAGTCAAGTTTGTGGGCTCCGATTCAGTGAAATCAGGCTTGAGGCTCAATTTACAGCAGAATTGACTATCTGACCAAGGTTGAAATCCTCTGACTCCAACTCGAACTCACACTAGGCTTCTAGTTCTAATTACTCACTGTACTCACATGTTAAGTTCTCAATGAGGTTAAGAGTTTGATCGTCCACATCACGGGATTGGTTCCTAGGTTGAAGACATTGACTTTTTTAGTCTTGGCTCCAAAAGTTAATCTCATGGATTCGTTCCTACAGTTGATGATTGCATTAGGAGTTGCAAAGAACATACATAATCAGTCGCTAATATTGTATATGATAGTCACATTCTCATATTTATTGTATAATAAACTCTGCTTTTTAATATTATTTTTGTCTAAATGATATGCAGCCTTTACTAAAGGAGATGAGCCCAAAAGCCTACTTTAATTCTGATTTAATTGAGTTTAAATCAAATCTAGGATTGGGATAGATATTTAGGGGATAAGCGCAGATCATAGCATATTAGAGAAGATAATACCAAATGAAATAGTTAAAATTCATATTTCTATAATCCACTTTGTTAACTTGAAGATCAACGGAGATATCATCAAATCCAGATCTCAAAACTAAAAATCTAATTGAAGATAAAAGCATGTCGAAGATCAACGGACCACGACTTCCAGAATTTGGCCCCGCTCAAACGCAGCAAAAGCCCCATTGCTCGGCTTTGTTGAAGCAGTTGGGGGAGCGTTTGTTCCCCCTATCTTCGTACACTCTCCCTTATATCATTTCTCCTATAAATACCTACATTTCTGAAGGCAGAGGGGCACCACTTTAACAGAGAGTTAGAATTAGGCTTTTCTCTAGGTTCAACTTAGGTTTTTATTTTTCTTTGTGCAATCTTCTGTTTTCTTTATGACTTAGGTTAGAGAAGAGAGTCATAAGAGAAGGAAAAGAAGATTTGTATTAAGAGTGACATTGATGTAAACTTCTCCTTTTCTTTCATCATTTTTCAATTTAATCAAAAGCTTATTTTTTTTCCTTCTTTTTTGCTTTACTTGCCTCTGTGATGACTTATAAATCCAAATGAATCCTATAGCTTTGAATCTGCCTTGCTCTTGCAAGTGTCACTGATGGCTTATGGTGTGGATATCTATTCCAAAGAGTGTAATAGTTTAGTATTCCTTTCTGCTTGCATTTTATTTAGTTAGACTGTTTTGAAATAGGAAAGATCCTATATGCCATGCTATTATTGCCTTCAAGCCAAGGTAAGTCGTTGCAATGGATTCAATGTAGTAAGCACAAAAACGGTAAGTAAGTTTTCTTATCTTTCTTTCTTTATTTATTTCTTAGGTTAGAAACACACTTTAATCCAGCTCCTTTTCCTTTCATTTCTTTCTTTTAACTTAGCTTTTCTCTTCTTTTGAAAACACCAACACTATCCCATCTTCTTCTTCTTGTCCTATTCTAACATTAATGATTTTATTTTCTTTTATAAAACTAAGAAGAAAGACTTTAAACTGGTTTTAGTAACTTAAAAAAAAAGATTACTTAAAAGCTTCTATCGCTGTTCCTCCTTGTGGATCACGACCCACATAGCCACTTACTATAGTGGTAGAATTGAGGAACTTTATATTTTATTAATCTATTATTAAACTTCTCTTTTCTTTACATAGGTTCACACCAATCAAATTTTGGCGTCGTTGCTGAGAGGGACGATAAGTTTCTGTTTAAGTTTACTAATGGTTAATTTACCTTCTCTGTTTTTACGTGTAGGTGTTATTTTCAAGAAACAAATTGCTGTAGAACATATAAGTAGCTCTGGGCCTCTTCTCTAGAAAGCAGAGCCCAGAAGCTCTCAACTCTATCATGCAAACACTGCAAAAGTCGCGTTTTTGCTACAGTTTGAGTGGATTACTAATCCTGCTTTCTTGCAGGGTGATTGTATTTCAGTTTTTTAGCTTCTGCAACTCTTTGTTTCTATATTTAACTTAAATTGCATACTGTTCTAACCTCAACAGTAACTTAATGATTGTAAATACTAAAAAATGTTTCGGCTTTTCATTCTAGGGCATTTGTTTATTTCATTATATTTTTATACTGTTGAAGAGTGTTGGAGCCCAAGTATGTGTGCATTGCATATGGCATAGGAAGCACGCTTGTATGATATATCGCTTGAGTGTTACTTTTTGTTATATACACACTTGCACTAAAAAAATTAAGGGCTTGTCCTATAAACAAGATAAGGTGGAGAAGCCATTACACTTCTTTAGCCCAAAAATCATCTCCTCACTCACTAATCCCGCCTAACTAAAACTGAGTAGACATTGGCTCTAGGGACATCTTGGGCTCAAAATGAGATTGACCTAAAGAGAAAGTTGTTAGAATTCGACTCAAGTCAAATCGGTGTCAAAGGTTAGGGATTGAGAGGTAAAACCTTGAAGAACAGTGGTCTGGTATAATTAGGCCCATTGCTCAGACACGGATACCTCCCATTGATCTTGCCCCTACTTGGCCGATTAACTTATTGTCAGATTGCTACAATATACCTCTCGTGGATAGCCAAACCATTTAGGAGTCGTCTAAGTCTAAGGTCTACCCTAACTTAGGCTAGATTTTTCTTTCTTTTGTTTGTTTTTATTTATGACACTTTTTTGTGTGATATGGATTATAATTATAATTTTCCAATGCATATAGCGATCCATATTTCACCCCTAACTCTTTTGATTCGGATAACCCAGCATTTCATAACTTTAACCAGCCAAGTATGTCGGATGGTCTTATCCGAATCAACATATGCTCCAGTCCCAACATAATGAAAAAGACTGAAATAATCATCATCTGCACTTTCACAGAGTCAGTGGGGATACAATTCTCTTGAGTCATTTTATCAACCACCTTACCAAATTCATAGATTTTTATCTAGAACAATCGATAGAGAAAAAATCAACTTATGATAAGATTCTAGATCACATGCATGAGTCCGAGCGATAAGTCTAAGAACTAAAAGACTCACAAGCCCATCAAGATTTCTAAATTCATGATCCTTACTCTATTTTCAAGTCCCAACACAAGAAGAAGAAGAACCGATTAACTAAGAAGATAAGTAGAAACCTTTATTCAACGTCAAAATGATTTCATCCAATCAACTTTTGATTGTAACCAGTCTATCAATGGGCTAGAAGTACAAATGAGTTATTTAATAAACATAGTAAATAATAGAAATAAGAAAACTCTACCTAATACATTTTCAACCATTCCCGATTTTTAACCATATGATAGGAACAAAGAATCATGGTGTCTTTGAGAGTTTAACTAAGATTCAATTTCCTCACACCAACTTAAACTTGACCAATCCAAACCTTTGACGAATTAGCAAGTTTTCACTTCAAGAAAATTGAACTTGATTGTGAATGTAAACCCGATTCACAAATTTGTGATTCAGTTTATGTTTTATATGGACTCCGGTGTCTTTACCCGATTTGGACTAATTTATCAAGCCAACATTGATTCCTGTACCCGTAGAGCTTGAAATTGAACCACAGAGTTTTGATAGCCACATTCTATTGATGGGAAAAGAATGTGAATTCAATTCTTTGATTTGGAACCAACTCTTGAACCAAATCGACACTTGAACCTAAACTTGATTTAAGTCATATTCCCGAGTCAGTATTGGTTCCTGAACATTTCACTCTTGAGCCCAAATCAACCATTTTACCAAATCACATTCTTTTCTTAGACCTAGGTATTAAACAAAATGATTCTGAGAGGATATTCCAAGATTGGTCATAATCGGGATGATTATAATGTTAGGATCTCGCATGATCTTATTCAGCCTAGGGGTTGTAAACATGTAAATAGAAAGAGGTCATCAAAAGTGGGTTCTTTAAAAATCCACATTAGTTAGATTGGACAGCAACGCTTGGCCCAATCCGACCACCACTGAAATCACTACCTTGAGGTAACATTTTTCTTCTCTCTCTTCTTTTCATGCACATATTCATTCATAATACATGAGGACAGCGCATGAGATAGGTATGGGGGAGAATTCTAGCAAACATAAGTTTCTTTTAATATATAAAAATATTTTTCTTTACTTTTAAAAAACTTTTTGAAAAGAGAAACAATATTTTGACTATTTTTTGTAAGAAATTAAGTTAATTTAAGGAATAGGAGAATTATAATTAGAATTTCTATACTTGGTCAAAAAAAGATTATTTGTTTGATTTTTAGATTTGAAAGAATATTAGAAAACTAATTAGTCTGATTTTTACCTTAATGAAATATGCATACTTTATACACTTACACACTTAGGGTCAAAAACAAAGATTCTTATGCCTTAAAAAAAGAGAATATATATATATATCAAAAAATTCTCATTGAGCTGGGTATTTGTGTCTCATAAAGTATAAGTATTCACGCTTAAAAGTAGTTCATACTTTAAATAAAAAAATCTTAGTTTTGTGGCCTTATTTACTCGAGTCCTTAAGTCCTTGGGGTGTTTTCTCACCCAGCGTCCTAAAACCTTCCAGTTTGGAGTATCCAATTAAAGGCTCGTTACATGAGTAAATTAGAAAGCCTAATAGAATTAAGTGATATTACCGCCAAAGTATGAAAAAATAAGGTAAAAGAGTTAGAGGTGAAGAATCCTTAGTCAAAAATTCATTGCACAAAGGTGCATATCACTTAGGTATAATAATAGACTAGATGAGAAAAATAATTTTAATCTTTATCTTGATCGATGATA